>JAWWMJ010050844.1:0-10421 GCA_035047045.1 Vireo griseus
TCCCTCTCTCTCAATCATCCTTTTATTAATATCTGTCTACTTATCTATCTATAAATAAAGCCTTCTGATCATCAATCCATGAACTCTGAGTCTTTTGTGGAAGGACGAGACCAAAGCTAAGGCCAACAACAACGTCGTCATTCTACAACAGTGTCATTCAACAACCAGTATACATACATATACAGTTCAACAATACAGGCTTCTCTTACACAAATCAAGTTCCCTTGCTGCTGGAACTCTGAAAACTGAGAATTTAAAATTCTCTGTGCTGAAAGGCACTGATCCACAAGAAAACACTATATTTGATCTGAGGCCTTGGAATAAGCTTCCAAACTGAGTGATAACATTAAAATCATGCATGTAGTTTGAACAGAAGGTGTGGTGTCACAGAGTGAAAAACTTAAGATTTATGGTTTTGGAATATAGTAATACATATAATTATACAGGTGCAAAAATGGAGGTTTTAGGGTGTCGACCGAATACTTCTTTTTCACTTTCTTCTTCCATCTTCTTCATGGGTTTAGATGGTGTCTTGCAATTGGATAAGAAAATCCACACTGCTGAACTTAGGGGTTTGAGTATTGGGTTAAAAATAAAAATAATTTAGGTGTCAACTCATTATTGGACAAATTGTCCTTGAAAAATCTTTGCAGAGCTGGAGAAACGCCATTATAATTATTATATAGTCTTGTTCCACTTTGTTAACAGAGCTCACAGCTCCTAAGACTAGGATAACTGTAACATAGATAAGAACTAATAAACAACTGAGTCTGAACAAGAAAAAACTGTCTTCTATGTTCAATCCCAGCTCAGAAAGTGAGGGTAAGAGGCTGGAAAAGAAGCCAAACCCCTGACACCTTGAGGCACACATCATGTCTTCCTGTCCCTCTGCATTACCCACTAAGTGCACCCAGGTCCTCGAGCAAAAACAATCCCATGGATGGGTTTGCCTTTGCTGGAGACAGGACCAATACAAACTGTCTTCCCTAACACATTTCTCTTATGCACTACAGAGAATTTATCTCCTTTCACAGTACATGTGTGTTGGGCCAGGCCCAGCTCGACTGGTAGAGCCACCAGTGTTAACTGAACAGGTAGTCCTTGCTAAATGTAGATCCCAATGTTTGAAGTTCCTATTGCCCATTGTTTTCAATGTGCTTTTTAACAGTTCATTGTGCTGTTTAATCTTCCCAGAGGCTTGTGCATGATAAGGAATAGGATATACTGGCTTAACACCATGCTCTCTGGCCCAGGTGTTTATGTGGCTATTTTGGAATGATTCTCACTGTCTGACTCAGTTCTGTCTGAGGTGCCATGTTGCCACAGGAGTTGCTTTTCAAGGCCCAACCCAAGACGATATTCCAGGCATCAGTGGAACGTTGTTTCCACCACTGTAAGCATGTAGCGCTTGCCTTGGTGCGTTTGTGGGTGTGTGATGCAATTGATCTGCCAGGCCTCCCCATACTTACATTTTGACCATTGTCCCTCATACCACAGGGGCTTTACTCACTTGGCCTGCTTGATTTCAGCGTGTTTCACAGTCACATATAATGTGAGAGATAGTGTCCGTGGTTAAGTCCACCCCTTGCTCACAAACTCATCAGTATTTTGCATCTCTTCTCTGGTGACCTGAGGCCCACGAAGCCAGAAATAACTTGCCCTCATGCTGCCAGTACAGATCTACCTGAGACAATATAATCTTGGCAGCCTGATCCACCTATCTGCCTGTTATCTGAGGACTTGGCAACTGAAAACTAGAGTAGCTTTTACCCTTGAAGAATTTCCTGAGGCTGTTCTTCCTCTCAACTCACATGCCTGTGCTGCTAAGGTAGAGGTGGGTTTTCCACCCACTTCATCATGATCTTTCTGCGGTCATGTAGGTAAAACCTACCCTCTTTGTCAATCAGGGGAGTGCTTGCTCATGTCTTTCAAATCTGTCCACAGTTTTGGACAGTCTTTCTACAGCTTAGGTACAGGTTGGTAAGTAAGTAGGTCTTTGTGTTGCTGGAGTTGAATAGTCACCTGGAGCATTGGTTGCTCTCCTTCTTTCATTGACATCAATGCTAATGAGTTGGTGTATGATGATGCCCCCTGTGCAAACTTACACCACATGGATTGTGTATACTGGACCTCATCTGGATCCACAGAGAACTGCTTGTCATCTGAATTCTCTCAGGTACTGGATACCGTTCTCTATGGTGTTCTACCTGTTTGGGCACACTACTAAATCATTCTTGAGAGAATAGCTTTCATTCACACTTGGCAGGACAGGAGCCACCTTCAGAGGCTGAGAGTTCCTGTCCTTTTCCTGATCTTATTGTCAATGCCCACAATCCCAGGACAGGGATCCCAGTTGCTCGGCTTTACTACCACCTAATTTCATATTGTGGGCCTTGATATCCCTGAGTCAGACAAGCCACGTCACTAGGGGCTAATTTTGCAGCTCACCCAGGGATAGGAATTGGATGATTATCTCTGGTTCTGCCTCTTCCTTCTGTTGTGAAGGCCCTACTTCCTCTTCATCCCTTACTAGGCAAACTGATTTTGTCTTGAATTTGTTCTGTATAGGGGTGACTGCTACTGGCATAGGTTGTTCCTCTGGTTCAGCTGAAGTTTAGTGGCCACAGTCTATTGGTCTACTTTCCTACTCCTATCCATGAGGGTGCTGTCACCCTATGACCCCTATGGCCCTCCAGGTCCTAGCTACACCCTCCTGGCTGTTGCAGAAATTATCCCTAACAAGCATTGTCTGATAAATAGCAGCCAGAGCCCAGCATGTTGCATAACCTCACACCTCTCTGGAGCTGCCACAGAATTTTTCTTTCACATACTTTATCACTTTAACAGGGTCCTGTGTCGCTGTTGGGGCGGCCATGACACACACACACTTTTGTATTGGACAAAGTGCAAAAAGCCTTTATTAAACAAACCAGCTTATTTTTATAGACTTCTGGATGTTGTCATTCTTGTTACATAGTTATAGGCTACTAAATTACTACAGTAGATTCATTAGCTATTATTATCTACAGTACACTACCATTGGCTACCTATAGCATAAGCATTCAAGCATTCAGAAAAATATCAGGTGCAGATATGTTGCTGTTTTTCTTTCTATCGTTTAACTTTCTTTCTTCTGTTGATACTACATTTACATGGGTAAAAACTACTTGTTTTTCTTCTCCGAGGCATTTCTCATGGTCCTTTTCCAGGCAGAGTAACAGGCCTAAGCCATGATTTTACAAAGGCAATAAGGCCTTAATTTTATAAGGTTTTACCTACATGCAATAGTCCTGTAGTTGTTCAGGGGTGAAATTCCAAACCATTGAATGAGAGAAATCTTGGAAACTGGCCAAGGTTCTCTTACATTCCATGTCACTCATGACTATCCACCCGTGGGGTAAATCTCTGAATAACCTCCCTAGAAATCTCTTCTGTAACTCTAAGCATGCTATGGGCTGGAAATACCTTGCAGAACTAGCAACAAAGACATGCTTTCCTTAACACGCAAGGGAAATTCAAAATACTCAAAAGCTGTTGTAAAATGCCAGAAGAAGGAAAAGGGGATAAAAAAAGCTGTGGGAAATCATCCTCCTCTGTTGCAGTTGAATCCGGGGACAGTGAGAAATGGTGGCATGAACTTCAGATGAAAGAAGCCATTTATTAAGAAAATCTTGCCCTTTATCCAGGGTCCCTAGAGCAGGACACTATCATTGGTTCTTAGGTGAACACCTCCTTAGCATCATTGGCTAGTTACAGAATAACAAATTGGAATAACAAAATGTGAAAAACACCACCTGCGACATGCAGTTTACAAAAACACATGAGATGGTTTATACAAACTTCTCCTGCTTCTCTGCTCCGCTGGTTAGAAAAGCAAGTTCTTCTCACGAACAGGGCCAAAAGCTAGAAAACATCTCCCTGACTAAACTTGTCAGTGTCCACACTCCTCTGTTCTCTCCACAGACTGGTTATGATTATTAATGGACTCCTCACAGAAGAACCTGAGGTAAGGGTAGGAGAGCAACACTGAACATACATCCAAAATGACCCCCATTGCGCTTGGTGTTATTAAGTCATAAGTAGATATCACACAGTACAGCAACAAAGCAATCCTGATTCCTCTCCCTGCACTGAAAATTATCATCACAAGGAGGACATGCAGGGGATACATCCGGAGTTAGGTACCACACCCATATGAACAGACCAAGCAACATTGTGGCTACTGCTCCATTCCTAATACAACAGATAGTTAAATCAAATTTGTTTCCAACCCACTCTGGGCAGATCTGTTGTTATTTCAACCTTTTCATGCCTTACATTTGGCATGAATGGTACTCCCCAGTTTAGTGCTCCCACTGAGTGTCTCCAAACTACACTGTCACTTGCTCACTTCCCCTCCCCCTTCCTTGTCTGTGCAGTGGGATGGAGAGGACAACTGGAGGCACAAAAGGTAAAAATAATGGGTTGAGATTAGAAAAATTTACCAGAAACATCAATGAAACAAGAAAACAAACAGCAACAGAAACGATAATAATAAGAAAAGTGTACAAAAGAAGAGAGTGATTCGCATGCAAAATGCTTACTGCACAGCCCGACTTGCCTTCACCCATGCCACTCCAACTGCTCCATCTGGCTTGGAACTGATGCCATCCAACAACCACTCCCTCCAGCTCAAAACTGGCACTGCCCTACTACTCTTCCAGCTTAGAACAGTACCATCCCCAAGGTTTCCTCTGACATGCTTAGTCAACCAAAAGGACCCCCTTCTTGGAAGAGACTCCCTTCCCCCAACCC
The DNA here is from genome assembly GCA_035047045.1 of Vireo griseus. Taxonomy (NCBI): domain Eukaryota; kingdom Metazoa; phylum Chordata; class Aves; order Passeriformes; family Vireonidae; genus Vireo; species Vireo griseus. The sequence continues at coordinate 4,795 of JAWWMJ010050844.1, forward strand.
CCAGAAATGACAGGAGGTGGTATAGAATAATCTCCAGGTTTTAGCCATGCCATCCTTGGTACTGTAAAAATTAATCCTTTCCAGGCTGGAAGCAGGACATTCATATCAAGTTCTGATAAAAAACATTCACAATAATGTTAGCTATTTTATTGGTCTCTGCTCAGTCCTTTCTTCCTCCTAACCAGGTCACTTGAGACAAATGTGATTCTTAGGGTTGGCTAAGGTAGCAAATAAATACATATCTGATATAAATTTTGAAACCAATAAAAAATGTAATGACTTACTTCCGGTTTCCAATGCAGCGACTACAAGCTAAGTCTCGATGATGATTTCCAAATGCTAGAGAAAAGTGTTTGCCAAAGACCAGTAGTGTTGACAGCAGAAGGAGGTCACACTTCGCCACTTTTTCACCAGTCTTATAACCTGCTCATAAAAACTTGTCTCTGGTTTTTTGCTTATTGACTGTTTGCATTAGGTCAATTAAACCTGAGCTATCTTGAGTCAGGGGAATGAGTCCTAAATACAAACTTACTAATGTCATCATAGCAGCATGTGTAGTATAATATGAAAATTACCAACAGTGGTAGGAGAAATGACAAAAAGGAAGATTGTCTCTCCAAGGGCACTGATTTGTTACCAATGTTTTATGTATTTTATACTACATGCCAGAAATCTGGTTGAGGTGACTTTGCTCTCTTTATTATTCACTTTTTTAGCACAGCTTGCAGGGTAATATCTGCAAGACTCAGACATGTACATAGAGTATCTCTCATGTCTGTGCTGGCTCATGTCTAGCACCACAGACAATTTTTTCTTAAATCAACTGAGCATCCAGTGGACACAATTTTCACATCCAACCTAGTAAACCCTGGCAATTACATAAGATAGTATCAGTTATGGTTGCACAGTGCCAGGCTAAGCACAGCCAGATGAAAACATAAACCACAAATAATGCTAAATAAATACAGAAACACAGACTTTTGCATTTTAGGGATTATTCCAAGGCAATCAGGTCTCTGCATGTGGTTTCTTCTGTTCTTATTTCACTTCTGCATGCGGACATTCTCAACAGGGCAAAATTAAGCCCTCATATCACAAGCACACTTTTCCTCAGGAAGCGTATGCAGAAAATTATACTTCTGCCCAGGGTGAGATCACATCAAGAGAACAATATGTATTTCCTCTGAAAAACAGAATCACAGACTATTGTGAACTGGAAGGGACCCACAAGGATCATGGAGTGGCCAACACTTACATGAATTAAACCCATGAACTTGGCAGTGCTAGCACCATGCTCTATCCGACAGAAACATTTCTGTCTGTGTTGGTACTGCCAGAGAAGTAGGATGAGGAACATGGTTCAGATACTTATCAATAATCAGTGTTACAGCCACACTTACAGAGTCTAATCCCAAACCTGGTAAAACTATAAAGGTTTCAGTTAAAGAAATCAAGAAAAAATAAGATGAGGGTGTATATATATTATAGTTGCATTGGAGAGCTAAACCAATGAGTTTATGTACCTGAGCGTATACATAAGCAGACAAAAATCAACATGCAACAACTTGGAAAAACAGTTTGGTTTTTAAAAGTCTGTTAAATGCATTCTTAATAAGATGTAAGAACACAAAAGTTAAAACAAAAATTTACATATTTTTATTTCATCCTCATAAAATGCCTTAGTTTTAAGTTAGCCATCCCTTTGATGATACTACTGACTCCTCAAACACACAAATATGCTGTAAGAACAACTGGGGTTCAGACAAAACATGACATCAGCTGTTTTTTCATTACCACTGTCACCTACAGAGAGAAAAATGAAATAAAAAAGGTGATAAACTGAAAGTGACATTACTGTATCACGTTCATAGACTTTCCTTCTGATAGATTGTACAGATTTAACACAGTCCCTACTGTGATTATGGCAATTGATAGTAGGTGCAGAATAAACAACAAGGACTTGTAAAAAGTAACCTGACCATGAAAGAACCATTCTGTAGCTTTTTCTCCCTGCTTAGCAATTTCCATTCCCAAGGACAAAAATTTACTGTAGGGATATACAAACTTTAATATCTTAGGGTATAAGCAACTGCCCATGACTCTGCAAAACTATTCTGAAAAGCAGAAAAAAATAGCTCTGATCACACAAATCTTTTATCTGTGGTATCTTTCTGTTGTTCAGACCCTAAGTGGCCATTTACACAGAAGATGAGTTTGTTATGAGTGTCCTTTTGACATCAGTGAAGCAGGACAGATTATATATTCAGACTTTCAATGGCAACTTACTAGAGAGCATGCAATTATACAAATATATTAAACACTACTTAACAGTGCAGAGGTACACATGGTCACATGGAGAACACCCTCATTTTGTATTTCAAAGCTGGAACATGGCCCTGATGCTGACACCATTTTTTGGCTGGTAAAGCTGCTTGGTGATCGCTGGTGATGGGCAGCCAAGAGCAGTCACCTCTAATATGGTCACGGGCTGCTGTGGAGGAGATTGTCCATCCATTCCCTCAGCAGCAGTGGGAACAGCTAAGCTTTGATAAGTGATAAGGGAGGAGGAAGACAAAACAAAATTGGATATTTATACTGAACATGGTGAACAACAGACTTTAGTTTTACACGTAGAGCAGTTCCCTTCAACACAAAATCACAGAGAAATATTAGAAAGGCCTTTCTAAACTTTTATACCACTATTTGCAGGTGCTTGCACTAGTCAAAAGTCCATCTTTGTCAAGGAAAAGATTTCTGCTTCCTTTAGAAAAACTTGGTTTAATATGAATAATACCATGTTTTCCAGGAGCTGAAAAATCTGTAGTTTTTTTTTTACAGAGAACAGTACTCTGCTGTGGGATACATGCTAAAAAGACACTCAGTTATCCGGCCTATCCTTATATTGAGGGCCTTCATTATGCATCCTATCAACAGCTCTGTGCAAAAGTGTCCTGGGTTGAAGTATATTCTGTTACCATATTCATGAGCTGTTGAAACCAGGTGGAGCAGTGTTCCTTGCCTCCTCCCTCAGGACTATCTTCTGTTAATGGGCCCATCAATGCCTCGCCCCATGGACTGTCTCCTGTTAATGGGCCCATCAGCACCTTGCCACATGATGCACCATCCCATTGTGAGTTGCTCTGCCTAGAGGGAGAAACCAAGCATTCCATCCTGGATATAAGGTGAGATTTCAAACACCACCTACAGCCTGTACCTACTGGACTCTCAGAGGACAAGAGCTACCTTGGGACCTTCAGGTGAAGGCCAGACCCTTTTTTACAGTATCTCTGCTTCAAGAGGACCACTTCATCCGGACTGCTACCACCACAGGGTGTCAGGTTGTATTCTGACTCTGTCAGTGTTCTTGTACTACTGTATTTATTCTTTTTTTTTTTAGATTTTCCTATTAAATTATAATTTTGACTTGTGATCTCCCACTGGTTTGATTTCAAACTACTACATATTCAAGGCCTTTACACTAGATTTAAGGATGATTACATCATATTTGGGAATAGTAATAGATAAGGTGGTGTATCAATTTTTAATTTTGAGCATCATCTAGAGAGGAAAATAATAGGTGTGATACTGAGGAAAGGTCAAGAAGCAGTTTAAGATTTAATGAAAACCCATTCACGTTCCATGGAAAGCTATAAGTTGTATTATTTTCTGGAATTCAAAAGTAATATAATTCAGTTGGCTTTTGCAAATATCGAGGATTATGAAGTACTATATAAAGCAGCTGAGACCTCCTTTTGAATATCACTCTGAAATCTGCATGTGCATGAAATCTGCATGGTAGAAGTAAAATTAAGAAAAATTAAGTAGGTGCAATTAGAAGCTTGCTCTTGTGAGCAACTGTTTGCATTATCATCTTCTGATTTAAAGAAATCTATTCTTCTACAGTTCGTCATCAACAGCTAGTGTTCACTATATTAGAAATACAGCCTCCTTCGTACACACAACTTGCGTAATCCCTGTTTTTGTTGCTTATTCCATTGTTGCTATCTCATGTACTAAGGAAAACACTGAAATTCTCATCACATATATAGGAAATACATGAAGCAAATATACTTTTTGATCAGTGGAGGCTAATGTGTCTTTGCATCTAAATAAACCTTTTGCATGATAAGCAGACAATTGCATGAAATTGCATCCAGTTAGCTAATAGCCTTTTCCTGTGCTATTTCAAATGCTGAATCTTCTGTTTCATTTAAGAAGGACTAGGCTAGTCCAACAGACCTGTTAAAAATTATTTTTTATGACTATTCACCCTATTTGGACAAACAAAAGGAAACAAACTAAATGGAAAAGTGCTTAGTTTGTGTTCAAAAGATTATGTAAATTCTCTTAGGTCCTACTGCATATTTTAATTCAACTTTCAATTCCCTTCTCATTCCTGTATAACTTAGATTTGTTAAACAGTTTACTGCTATGATTTTGCTTGACCATGTTCTGCTGGCTGACAACTCCTTGTTAACTAACAGGTCTTCAGCTGAAGTTAGGATCCCAGCTCACCAGGTGTGTGTCCTGAGCCCTTCAGCTCTTATTCTGGTGAGTTAAAAATCTCCTGGAAAAAACCTGGAACCTGAAAAGAGCTCCAGCAACTGACTTGTATTTAATCCTTAGACAAAAGGTGTTTCTCTCTAGCATGTATGTATTTCAAACTTGTGCCTTCAAAACCTTGATTAACTTTTGGATCTTAATGCTTGAATCTCTACATGATGAGATTAGAGTGTAACAACAGGCAGTTGTTCCAGTTTTCTAGGAAGAGCAAGCACAATGGTTTTCACTTGAAAAGCAGCCCTTGAAAGAAACAACAGAACACTCTGCAAACTGCATCAAATGCAGGGCCAGTTTTCTATAATTTGATCCGTGAGATAGCTGCTTGTCTTGTTTTGAAAGACAGTTGTCTGCTAAGGAAGGCAGGAGCCTCCCTTGGAATGGAAGATGCAACCCCCTTCTCTCCAAATTAATGTAATTTTTAAGGGGCTTTCAGGCAAAGATATGGGGAATAGGAATAACAGTTCTTTACTAATATATATATATATATGAAACAAGGCAGAAAAAACACTGATTTAAACTGACAGAGTCAGATACGACGTGACACCCTGTTAGTCAGGGTAGAGGTAGCAGTCCTATAAGATGGTGGCTGCAGTCCTCCTGAAGTGATGGATGCGGTTCTGTTGAAGTGATGATCCTGTAAAAGGGTCTGGTCTTCCTCGGAAGGTCCAGTGGTAGCTATGTAGCTCCTGTCCTCTGGAAATCCAGTGGGAAAGGCTGCTATGGTGTTCGAGATCTCAGCTTATATCCAGGATGGAATGCTTGGTTCCTCCCTCTGGGTGGAGCATCTCACAATGGGATGATAAGTCATGCAGCAAGGCGCTGATGTGCCCATTAACAGAAGATAGTCCATGGGGAGGAAGCAGGCAGAACTGCCCCACCTGGTTTCAACAGCTCATGGAGATGGTGATAGAATACATACTTTTGGGCACCTCTTACATTGTAACCTAGGACACTGACATTACAGGAAGGACATACAACAGAGAAATCATACTGATGCACTAAAGGTGCTATGGACAAAGAAACCTTTCAACTTTTTGAAGTTGAAAAGTGATATGTTTATTTTG
>JAWWMJ010050845.1:0-10417 GCA_035047045.1 Vireo griseus
AATCTAGTGTAGAAGAGACATGTTAATAAAATTGATAGATATTGGTTTTAAAGACAAAATAAAATACATAGAATCTTCCTATTAGATGATAAAAACTATATAAACTCTCTGTACAAGCCTCTGCAGCCATTGTGCACCTGGAGCAGCAGAGAGTTGTGTTCCTGAACCTTTGAGAAGATAAAATAAACAAAATCCTGAAGCAGCAGAAAAGTTTCTTGGCTTCATTTCTTCCCTGACACGAGAGAGTGAGGAGAGCTCTGGGCACAGAGAACAACACAGGACCCTTAGCAGAGGCCACATCAAATCTATTTTATATTTTTAATGCTCTTCATTCATCCATAAGTGTTGGAAGCTTTTCCCATGAGCACAAATCAAAGACTGTGTCCTTTGGAGGTCCCATTGAGGGTCGCAGACCCTTCAGGGCAATTTGATATTTTCCAAATATCTTGGACTCAAACATTCCTAGTTTTTCATTCCTTGGACTCCAACATTCTTAGTTTTTCATTCCTTGGACTCCAACATTCCTAGTGGAAGTTTTCCCTTGATCCCAGAGTTTTCCAGGAGCTCCATGTCCCTGTGCACACACCCCCCCAGCTGCTCAACCCCAACAATCCCAGCTTGTGTCAGCTGCAAGAATAAAACTCTCTGTTGGCTTTCCCAGGGCATCTCCAGGAGAATTCCCTTTGTTTCCAGGCAAGCTGGGACCATCTGAGGAGCTGGGCTTAGCCCCGGGGCTGCACGCAGGGCTCAGACAGCTTAGGCCTGGCTTAGAGGTGCAAAGCTGGCGTTTGGGCTTTGTTAAGAGCAGGTCTCAACTCTTTAAACCTGATTGCCGGAGAGAACTGAGTTGTTTGCTCTCAGTCCCACCCCGAATATAAACTTAAAACCTCTTGAAACAGCAAATTTTAGCAGGGTGAGCTCAGCAAAGCTCAGCTCAGACCAAACAAACCCTGGTTAAACAGAAACCCTTCCCTCACCCACCAGGTTTCCTCCCAGCCCTGCCCAGTTTGGCCCAGCAGGGACCCAGAGTGGGCTCTGAACTGATCCTGCCTCTTGCCAGAGGATTTAAGCAGAGTTTTAGTGCCTGAGAGATGCTTCTTTAGCTCTGAGGGCTGGGAAAATGATGGGAATTCTCTGTGAGGAGACTCCAGCAGGTTTTGGAGGGGATAAGCCAGGTCTGTGCCGAGGATGAGGAGGCTCAGGGCTGGTTTTTGTCACTCTTCACTGAGGAGCTGCTCTGAAAGAGCAGAAAAAGCCTCAAGGAATCAGTGAACTCAAGCTGGGCTTAAACACTTCTGGGTGGTTTTGTGCCAGCTGGGCTTTACCTCGAGTTTTGCTGCTTAGCCCCAAAAAAACTGGAATTTAAACACCTTGAACTAAGCAATGAGATCATTAAAGTAGAGCTGAAATTCCCCCAGGACTGCTTTGGGGACCTGCAGGAATTCCATGGATTCTTCTTTTAATTTTAGATTCCTCTTTTAATTTTATCCAGTGGCCTTTGCTCCCTGTGTTCAAAACCCAGAAACACCTCCAAGTTCAGGAATATTGGAAAATCGAGGTTGGTGGTGAATGGTGAGGTGAGGAGAGGAATGTGGAAAAAAAAGTATGTATAAAAGTGTGGAAAAGGAAATTAGGGAGTGAGGCGAGAGGGTGGGAGAGATCAGGAAAATTCATGATTTAGGGACAGAAGCACTGATAATAACATAAATAATCCTTACAAGAGGCAGGAATATGAGCAGGGATCAAAGGAAATGCAGGGATTTGACTCCAGCTTGTTATTTATGGGACTCATCCAGAACAACTCCTGATTTTCAGCCCAGTCCCCTTTCCTTATATCCCAATATAGTACAATAATCCCCCAAATTATTGTATTATATATCCCAATATAATCTAATAATCCCCTTGGATTTAGGGAATTTTCTTTGAATTCCCCCTGTAGTTAAGGAATCATTCCCATATTTTCCTCCTGTTGAGCTGCTGTGTTTATTTTGGTACAAATTGTTTTATTCTGGACTCAAACCTGAGGAATTCCTGTTTAATTTGGGATGTCTGGATCCTGTTTTCCCTCTCCTGCTCTGGCAAAACTCCACATTTTCCATAATTTTGTCCCATTTAACCCCAGCCTGCCCCTGGGGGATTTTTCCTGGTGTTTTTTCCCCCACAGCTGGAATTTTATCACACACCTCACAGCGAACACTTAACCCATTTATTTATACAAATGTACAGCATTTACAGGAGTTAAAAACAATTAAACTTTTCAAGAGAATTCCTAAGGGATAAATAAGATGCAGCTCAGCATTTGTGGGGTTGGAGGCACCCCAGGAGCTCAGACTGGGAACCCCAAACTGCTGCAGGGAGGGTTCAGTCACCTTAATTTCCTTTTTATTTTAAAGCTCAGGGAGCTGCCAGAGGAGGGACAGGCCTTGGAGAGGCTGCTGAATTTTTTTGGGAATCTCCAGAGCCAGGTGGAACTTGCATAGGGAAAAGAGATTAAAAACTCCTCTCTGAAAACCAGAGATGGGGGAGGAAAATCCCAAAAGGATAAACAAAATTCCAGGTTTGCCTGGGGGGTGAGACCGAAAAAATGTTGATTTGATATTAAAAAAAATCAAAAATTAACAGTGGTGAAGGTCAATTTTCATAAAGAGATATATATATAATTTTAATATATGTATTTTTTTTTAGTAACATCCCCCTTGAAAACACGCTGAGCCTTTCCTTCCCAATTTATAAATATATGTATATATTTATTTTTTTATATAACATTCCCCTTGAAAACACACTGAGCCTTCCCAATTTTTATATATATATATATTTGTTTGGGTTTTTTTTATAACATCCCCCTTGAAAACACTGAGCCTTTCCTTCCCTGGAGCAATCACCTGGAATTAAGTGGGGAGCACGAGCTGCTCCTAAACCTCCAGGAAACCTCCCTGGAAAATTCACTCCAAGGCCACAAAACTCAGGACAGAGCAGATTCCTGATTTTTTCGAGCATCCCACGTGGATTGTGGGAGATGGGGAGCTCTCCAAGAGTCTGCATTTCCCTGTAACTCCCCCCAAAAAAGCACTTGGAGCCTCAAAATCCTGGAATTCGATAAAGCTCAACTTACCTCGGAGCAGGAATAGGAAAAATTCGCTCCTTAAAGAACAATTTTTTAAAAAAATAATAATTATAAAACAGTTTAAAGCAAGCCCATGACACCTTGCTTTTAGTACTGATTTTGCAAGTGGATTCTTTTTAAAAAGCGATGTAAAACATAATATATATATTTTTTAATAGATATATAATTTTTTTTATCATTTATATATTACAGGCTCACTGACTCATCCGTTTTTCCAGACGAGGTCAGCATTAGGAATCTTTTCCACCACTTTCAAAGCCTCCTCAAGAAACAAAAAAAATAAATATTGCATCCGTGATTTCCGAGCAAAACCAAAGCACCACGGCTCACCCAAACCCAGCCGGAGCTGGGAGCAGAATCCCTGAAATAAAAACCCCAGGAGATGTTCGGGATCAGTTTTCTCTCTCTCGGATTGTGGCGTTTGGGGTTAAAATGGGAAAATATTGGAAATATTCCTCCGAAAGCAGCGGGAATCAGGCGAGCAGCAGCTCTGCATCCTCCTCCCTCCTCGAATCCCTCCGGAAATGAAGATTTTGGGGAATTTCTCTGGTTCCGTTTCGAAATTCCAGCGGTTTTCAGCCTGTCCCGGGTGCTGGATCCGCTCCTTTGGAATCTCCGCCTTTCCAGGCGCTGCTTCCTTGCTGCCAATTCCTGCCCCGTCCCAGAGGAGCAGGAGAGGTGGGAATGCTGGAGAGACCCCCGATCGTGTGTTAATTACCGCGTGTTAATGAGCCAGCGGGGTTAACGAGCTGGGAATGCCAAGGGGGACATTCCCAAGGGGTGCGCGACACTTTAAATACCAGTTCTTCACCGAGATAAGCCGGGCTTTATCGAAGTTAGGCTGGGCTCGGTGAGGTTCTCAGAGGTTCTTTCCAAGGTGAAGGATGCCGTGATGAGCGCAGGGTTCTGGGAATGCTTTCCAGGAGCTCCTTCAGTGAACGGGAGAGGCGTGGGGGTGGTGCTGCATCCCCATCCCACACTCGGGATTATCCAGAAGCCAGGAGGGAGCTCAGCCCTTCAGCTGCGCGCGGCTCTCCGGGGCGGCTCGGCTGGGGCAGCGTGGCACTGTCACTGTCACTGTCCTGTCCTGACACTGTCGCCATCCCTGTCACTGTCGCTGTCACTGTCCTGTCTCCATCCCTGTCCTGTCCCATCACCATCTCTGTCCCTGTCTCTGTCACCATCCCAGTCACTGTTCCTGTCCTGTCCCTATCCCTCTCAGTCCCTGTCACCATCCATGTCCCTGTCACTGTCACCATCCATGTTACTGTCACTGTCACCATCTCTGTCACTGTCCCTATCCCTTTCCTGTCCCTATCCCTTTCCTGTTGCTGTCCCTGTCCTGTCACCATCCCTGTCCCATCCCTGTCCTGTTGCTGTCCCTGTCACCATCCCTGTCCCTGTCCTGTCACCATCCATGTCCCTGTCCCATCACCATCCATGTCACCATCCCTGTCACCATCACTGTGCCTGTCCCTGTCCTGTCACCATCACTGTCCCTGTCCTGTCATCATCCATATCCGTGTCCTGTCACCACCCCTGTCACTGTCTATGTCACCATCCCTGTCCTGTTGCCATCCCTGTCCTGTCACTGTCACCATCCCTGTCCCTGACACCATCCCTGGCACTGTCCCTATCCCTTTCCTGTCCCTATCCCTGTCCTGTCACTGTCCCTGTCCCATCCCTGTTGCTGTCCCTGACACCATCCCTGTCACTGTGCTGGTCCTGTTCATGTCACCATCCTTGTGTTGTTCCTGTCCCTGTTCTGTCACCATCCCTATCTCTGACCTGTCACCATTCCTTTCCCTGTCCCTATCACCATCCCAGTCTCTGTCCTGTCCCTATCCTTGTCCTGTCACCATCCCTGTCCTGTTGCTGTCCCTATCACCATCCCTGTCCCTTTCCCTGTCCCTGTCTCTGTCCTGTCCCTATCCTTGTCCTGTCACCATCCCTGTCCTGTTGCTGTCCCTATCACCATCCCTATCCCTGTCCCTGTCCTGTCTCTTTCCCTGTCCCTGTCACCATCCCTGTCCCTGTCCTGTCACCATCCCTTTCCGTGCCCTGTGTCTGTCCCTGTCCCTGTCCTGTCCCGGCCCTGTTACTTTCCCTGTCCCTGTCCTGTCACCATCCCTGTCCCTGTCCCTTTGCCTGCCCTGTCACCATCCCTGTCCCCGTCCCTGTCCCCGTCCCTGTCCCCGTCCCTGTCACCATCCCTTTCCCTGTCCTGTCCCTGTCCTGTCACCATCCCTCTCCCTTTCCCTGTCACCATCCCTGTCCCTGTCCTGTCACCATCCCTGTCCCTGCCCTGTCCCTGTCCTGTCCCTTTCCCTGCCCTGTCCCTTTCCCTGCCCTGTCACCATTCCTGTCCTGTCCCTGCCCTGTCACCATCCCTCTCCCTTTCCCTGTCACCATCCCTGTCCCTGCCCTGTCCCTGTCCCTGTGCCTGTCCTGTCCCTGCCCTGTCACCATCCCTGTCCCCGTCCTGTCACCATCCCTGTCCCTGTCCTGTCCCTGTCCTGTCCCTTTCCCCGTCCCTGTCACCATCCCTGCCCCTGCCCTGTCACCATCCCTGTCCCTGCCCTGTCCCCGTCCCGTCACCATCCCTCTCCCTTTCCCTGTCACCATCCCTGTCCCTGCCCTGTCACCATCCCTTTCCCTGTCCCTGCCCTGTCCCTGTCCTGTCCCTGCCCTGTCACCATCCCCGTCCCCGTCCCGTGGCGGTGCCCGTGAGCCAGCGCTGTGCCAGCAGCGCCAGGCCGATGCCGAGCGGTGTCGCGGGAGGGGACAGTGGCGGTGTGGCGCTGAGCGGGGACAGAGTGGAGAACACGGCGTCCGAGGCGTTCCGCGGCAGGGGCAGGTTGCAGATGCTGCCCTCGCAGCAGGACGTGCACACCTGGGAAGGAGGGATGAGACATTCCAGGGGGGAAGGCACGGGGAGAACAGCGGGACGGGAGCAGAGAGCTCACCGCGCCTTTCCCTGCTTTGTGCCCGCTCCTCACACCTGTTTTTAAATCCGTATATTGGGAGAACATTTTTTTCTCCCTTTTTTTTCCCCTCCTCCCTTTCCCGCCCTCCTTTTCTTTCTCCCTTTGCCCCCTCCTTTTCTTTCTCTTTTCCCCCTCCTTTTCTGTCCTCCTCCTTTTTTCCCCCTCCCTTTCTTTTTCCATTTTCCCCCCTCCTTTTCCTTCCTCCTCCATTTTCCCCTCCCTTTCTTTCCTCCTCCCTTTTTTCCCTCTCTCTTTCTTTCCTCCTCCCTTTTCCCCTCTCCTTTTCTTTCTCCCTTTTCCCCCATCCTTTTCTTTCTCACTTTTCCCCCTCCTTTTCTTTCTCCCTTTTTCCCCATCCTTTTCTTTTCTCCTCCCTTTCCCCCTCTCCTTCTCCCTTTTTTCCCCCTCCTTTTCTTTCTCCCTTTTTCACCTCTCCTTTTCTTCCTCCCCTTTTTCCTCTCCTTTTCTTTCCTCCTCCCTTTCCCCTGCTCCTTTTTTCTCTCTTTTTCCCCTCCTTTTCTTTTTCTCCTTTTTCCTCTCCTTTTCTTTCTCCCTTTTTTCCCTTCTCCTTTTCTTTCTCCCTTTTCTTTCCTCCTCACTTTTCTCTCCTCCTTTTCTTTCTCCCCTTTTTCCTCTCCTTTTCCTTCTTCTTTTTTTCCTCTCCTTTCCTTTCTCCCCTTTTTCCCTTCTCCTTTTCTTTCTCTTTTCCCCCCTCCTTTTCTTTCCTCCTCACTTTTCCCTCCTCCTTTTCTTTCTCTTTTTTCCCTCTCTCCCTTTCTTTCCTCCTCATTTCTTCCCCCTCCCATTTTCCCCCTCCCTTTCTCCCTTTTTCCTTCTCTTTTTTTTCCTCCCTTTTTTCTCCCTCCCTTTTTTTACCATTCCCAAGTGAAACTTCATTTCAGCTGATGCTGAATTTCCCCCAAACCAGACTTCTACCAGTCCAATTATCCTAGAAATCTTAATTTATAATATATGATGTATAATATATTTTATCCATTTTAAAAATATATATAATATATAATGCACATTATACACTATATATTATATAAAATATATATGTTAGATCTAATATATTATATCTTGTTCTATATTATATATTACATATAATAGATAATTATATATTACATATAATACATATAATATATAATTACTATGTAATTATATATTACATATAATATACATATAATATATATAATATATATCATGTATATATATAATATATTGTATAGAATATTGTATGTATACTTTATAATATGTAATATATAGAATATATTTGATGAATTATCTATATAAGACATATTTACACATATATTTATAATATCAACTAACTATATGAGCTTTTATATCTAAATATAAAATATTATATATACTTACACATGTATTTATAATATAAACTAACTATATAAATCTTTCAATTTATATATAATTTTAATATATATATTTACACATATATTTATAATATCAACTAATCTAGAATCTTATATTTATATATATTTTTTACATGTATTTACACATATACTATACACTCTAATTATCTAAAATTTGATACTTCTATATAATTTTTGTATATATTTACACATACATTTATAATATCGACTAATCTAAAATTTCACATTTATATATGAAATCTATAAATAGATATAATTTTTATATATATTTACACACATAATCTACACTCTAATTACCTCAATTTTGATATTTATATAGAGAATATAAATATTTACACATACATTTATAATATAAACCACTTAAATCAATTTTACATGAATTTCCAATTTACAAACTCAGCAGGAATGTTCGGAATTTGTGGATTTTGCATTTCCCAATTACAAAATCAGCTGGAATTTTGGGAATTTGAGGATTTTGTGTTTCCCAATTACAAAATCAGAATTTTCAGAATCTGAGGATTTTGCATTTCCCAAATACAAAATCAGAATTTTCGGAATTTGAGGATTTTGCGTTTCCCAATTACAAAATCAGCAGAAATGTCTGGAATTTGAGGATTTTGCATTTCCAATTTACAAAATCAGCTGGAATTTTCCGAATTTGAGGATTTTGCATTTCCCAATTACAAAATCAGCTGGAAATGTTAGGAATGTGTGGATTTTGCATTTCCCAATTACAAAATCAGAATTTTCAGAATTTGTGGATTTTGCATTTCCCAATTATAAAATCAGAATTTTCGGAATTTGTGGATTTTGCATTTCCCAATTACAAAATCAGAATTTTCAGAATTTGTGGACTTTGCATTTCCCAATTATAAAATCAGAATTCTCGGAATTTGTGGCTTTTGCATTTCCCAATTACAAACTCAGCAGAAATGTCCGGAATTTGTGAATTTTGCATTTCCAATTACAAACTCAGCAGGAATTTGGGGAATTTGAGGATTTTTCCCAGTTTCCCTCACCTTGTACTCCTCGTGCCGCAGGTAGGTGCAGCCTGTGCTCAGGCACTCCTCGAGGGGCACACAGCGCTTGGTCACCGAGATGCTCTCCCCGCTGGCCTTCATCATGTGCTGGCTGAAGCAGTACCTCGTCCCTAAAATACATGGAAAAGCCAATTCCCATTTGCTGGATGAAGTAGGAAAGGGATACTGGAATTATTTTTTAATTTGGGGAATTTAAAAAAAAAAAAAAATTCAAATTTTTGATGTATTTGTTGTCTGTCCTGCAGCCTCCAGCATCCCATATTGTACCTCGTGTGCTGGCTGACACAGGACCTTGTCCCTAAAAAAACCATGGAAAACTCAATTCCCATTTACTGGATGAAGTAGGAAAGGAATATTGGAATTATTTTTAAATTTTGGGATTTTTAAAAAAAAAAATTCAAATTTTTGATGTATTTGTTGTCTGTCGTGCAGCCTCCAGCATCCCATATTGTACCTCGTGTGCTGGCTGAAGCAGGACCTCGTCCCTAAAAAACATGGAAAAGCCAATTCTCATTTGTTGGATGAAGTAGGAAAGGAGTCCTGGATTTTTTTTTTTTAATTTTGGGATTTTTTTTAAAAAGAATTCCAATTTTTGATGTATTTGTTGTACGTCACATGCTGGCTGACACAGGACCTCGTCCCTAAAAAATCATGGAAAACTCAATTCCCATTTACTGGTAGTCCAGCAGGATGAAATAGGAAAGGAGTCCTGGAATTATTTTTAAATCTCAGGATTTAAAACAAAAAAAAATTCAAATTTTTAATGTATTTGTTGTGTGTCATGTGCTGGCTGAAGCAGTACCTCATCCCTAAAAAAACCATGGAAAAGCCAAATTCTGATTTACTGGGAGTCCAGCAGGAAAAAATAGGAAAGGAGTCCTGGAAATTTTTTTAAATCTCAGGCTTTTTTTTAAAAAAATTCAAATTTTTGATGTATTTGTTGTCTGTCGTGCAGCCTCCAGCATCCCATATTGTATCTCGTGTGCTGGCTGGAGCAGTACCTCGTCCCTAAAAAACATGGAAAACTCAATTCCCATTTACTGGATGAAGTAGGAAAGGGATCCTGGAATTTTTTTTTAATTTTGGGATTTATTTTTTTTTTAAATTCAAATTTTTGGTGTATTTGTTGTACGTCACATGCTGGCTGACACAGGACCTTGTCCCTAAAAAATCATGGAAAACTCAATTCCCATTTGCTGGATGAAATAGGAAAGGAGTCCTGGAATTATTTTTTTAATTTTGAGATTTTTTTTTTTAAATTCAAATTTTTGATGTATTTGTTGTATCTCATGTGCTGGCTGAAGCAGTACCTCGTCCCTAAAAAACATGGAAAACCCCAATTCCCATTTACTGGGAGTCCAGCAGGATGAAATAGGAAAGGAGTCCTGGAATTTTTTTAAAATATTGGAATATTTTTTTAAAAAATTCAAATTTTTGTTGTTTTTGATGTGTGTCATGTGCTGGCTGATGCAGTACCTCATCCCTAAAATAACATGAAAAAGCCAAATTCTGATTTACTGGATAAAATAGGAAAGGAATCCTGGAATTATTTTCAAATCTCAAGATTTTTTTTTTAAAAAATTCAAATTTTTGGTGTATTTGCTGACTGTCCTGCAGCCTCCAGCATCCCATATTGTATCTCGTGTGCTGGCTGACACAGGACCTCATCCCTAAAAAACATGGAAAACTCAATTCCCATATGCTGGATGAAGTAGGAAAGGGATACTGGAATTATTAAAAAAAAAAAAAAAATTCAAATTTTTGATGTGTTTGATGTGTGTCACATCCTGGCTGAAGCAGTACCTCGTCCCTAAAATACATGGAAAAGCCAAATTCCCATTTACTGCGAGTCCAGCAGGATGAAATAGGAAAGGAATC
>JAWWMJ010050846.1:0-10340 GCA_035047045.1 Vireo griseus
TTTTTTGTAACGTTTCATTTTGTAACACGTTCTCTCCTGTCATCATCACCATTTGTACTATAGACTGACATCTGTGAGCTTTTAATCTACTTAGCCCTAGATTTTTCTCCAGAACTCCCTTTTTTTATTATTATCTGTTTCACAAATTACTCTGCTTAAAATTAATCCTATCTCAAAACTGAGGACTTGAAAAGAAGCTTTGGCATTGTCCTTGCTGTACTTCCAGAGTCCTCCTGCCACATCACTTTTGACACTGTAGTGTCTCAGATTTGCAATGCCAGACGGAAATTTGCAGGTGATTTAAAGAGGCTCAAGGGAGTGTGAGCAACCCCAGAGAGAACCGAACAGGGGCATGGTGTGGCAGTGAGGGTGTGGCAGGGCAGTGAGCTGGGCAGTTCCTGCAGACAGGATGAGCAGGAAGGGTGCAGCCACTCTCCTGGTGGTGAGTTGTGTGTAAGGTGGCTGAGGTCTTTTGGCTGGTTGTAGGGTGTTTTTGTTTTTTTCCAGCAATGGTTTACGAACGATGAAAAGCCATTGCTGCTGCTGCCAGCAATAGTGTGCTAACCCAAAAAGAATCCCCCAGGAAGGATGCAACTGTCTAAGCCCCTGGCTGCAAGGAGGGTCTGAGCCTGATGTTAGTACCAGAGGATAGTGCAAAAGACACCTGCATGCAATGTGAGCATGGTGAATGATCTGCTCTGTCTAGTGGTAGAAATTAAGGAAGAAGTGAATAGGCTAAGGAATTAGAGAGAGCGAAACAGAAAGAGACTGGTGTAGTTACACCCTTCCAACCCTGAGAGAAGTTCAGCAGAAGGAGACCTAGTAGATAATGGGGAATGAAAATGGATCCCTACTTGAGGAGGTAATGAAATTCCCTCCTGACCCCTTGTTAAGATCCAATTATTATTAAGATTCTTTGGAAATTTCTCTGCCTAAATTAAGGTGCAAACGAGACCATATGCCAGTTAATAGTAAGGGTTTTATTTGATGGTAAATATGAGAGAGAAAGAAAGTAGTAAAAAATAGGTGGGGGGGGACAGAAAGAGAGTGACAGGGACAGAATAAGGAAAATATCACCACTTCATGGATCCCAATAATGTTCCGTTGATCCTTTCCAGCTGGTCTTCTTGGTGGTGAAGGTCTCCCCAAAGGTGTAGAATCCCATGGGTTTATACACCCTCGAGCCAGGTGGCAATGTCCAGGCATGTCCCCCTGGGGGAAGGGGCAGTCTCTTACAGCAGACTCTGGGTCTGTTGCATCACGTGCAGCCCTGTGGTGCAAGGCCTCTCACATGAGAATCCCGTGGATGTGGCCTGTGGGGATGGGGGTTCCACAGCTGGGCCAGTTTGTCTAACAGAGAATGGGTGTTCAGTGCCTCTGGCTAGAGGTTACACCACGTACCTGAAACGTCCTCCTCCCCCCTCTTTTGGGTGGGGGTCTGTGTAAACCTGGCTTCTGTGAGCTGTGCTCTCCCCCCACCCCAAACTCAGCAGAGGATGATCCTCAGCACAGCTGGTAGCTTTGGCCTTTTGGAGGATGCAAACCTTTCCCTCTGCCTGAGATGACTGAACAATGGGTTTCCCTTTATGTAATCAGTTTGACTTTCCAGTTCAAAGTCCCAGCCTTCAGGGAGGCTTCTTTGGTTTTAGCTTCTTTATAATGAGCAAAACCTCATATCAATGTTTGAGGCATGAACTATTTTCAGTCTCTGACACCCCTATCAACTTCCCAGGTGCCCTTACGTAATAGTGTGAGGTCCTGGACCCAGAAAGTCAGGCAGATGACACTAAAGAAAAAAAATCTGTCCAGAGAGTCTCCCAGTTGCACTTCATCTGTCAGACAGATCACAACTTCAAGTACTAAGTAGAAAGGAAGGGTAGTTGTAGTAGGTGTCTCCCTTAACAAAGGGCTCTATATGTTGACTGGACCCATCCTACAGGGAAATCTGCTGCCTTCCGGGGGCCCAGGTATGGGATATCACCTGGAGACTCCCTGAACTAAGTCAGCCCTCTGATTATTCCACACTGCTGGTTGTCCAGGCTGGCTGTGATGAGGCTGACAAGAAAGGCACCAGGGTAATTAAAAAGGACTTCAGGGCTCTAGGTCAGTTGGTTGATGGGACACGAGTGCAGGTGGTGTTCTGCTCAGTCGCTTCAGTAGCAGAGAAGAATTACGAAAGGAACAGGAAAATCCACATTATTAATGAATGGCTTAAGGGCTAGTGCCAACAGCGGAATTTTGGGGTTTTTTTTGATCATGGGGCAACGTTTACAGCACCAGGCCCACTAGAGTTAGATGGGTTCCATCTGCTTAACAAGGGCAAAAGGATTCTAGCTGCTAAGTTGGCAGGGTTCATTCAGAGGGCTTTAAACTAGATTTGAAGGGGAAAGGGGATAAAACCACACACTACAGAGATGAGCCCAAGGGTAAGCCTGAGTCAGGAGTGAAGTAAGCAGCCCAGTTGAAGTGCATGTACACTAATGCATGCAGCATGGATAACAAACAAGAGGAGCTGGAAGCCATGGTACAGCAGCAAAACTATGGCATAGTTGCCATCATGGAAACGTGGTGGGATGACTCACATAACTGGAGTGCTGCAATGGATGGCTACCAGATCTTCAGAAGAGATAGGAGAGGGAGAAGAGGTAGAGGGGTAGCTCTTTATATTAGGGAGGCTCTTGATGCTCTAGAACTTGAGATTAATGACAATAAGGTCAAGTGCCTTATGGGTAAGGATTGGGGAAGGCCGACAAGGCCAACATTGTGGTCAAGAGTCTGTTTTAGACCACCCAACCAGGAAGAAGAGGTGGACGAATTATTCTATAAGCAGCTGGAGGATGTTTCAAGATCACCAGCCCTTGTTCTTGTAGGTGACTTTAAGCTGCCAGATATCTGCTGGGAACTCAACACAGTGGAGAAGAGGCAGTCTTGTAGGTTCTTGGAGTGTATGGGGGACAACCCACCAGGGGAGGGACTATGCTAGACCTGCTGTTTACAAACAGAGAAGGGCTGCTGGGACATGTGGTGGTTAGAGGCTGTCTGGGGTAGGGTGACCATAAAACAATAGAGTTCTCAATATTCAGTGAAACAAGGAGGGGCATCAACAAGGAGGGGCATTCCACACTGGACTTCTGGGGGGGACAGACTTCAGCCTATTCAAGAGACTGATTTGGAGAGTACCTTGGGAGACATCCCTTAAAAACAAAGGGGTCCCGGAGAGGTAGACACACTGGGGTGATGAGGGAGATGGCGGAAGAGCTTGTCAAGCCACTCTCCATCATTTACCATCAGTCCTGGCTCACCTGGGGAGGTGCCAGATGACTGAAAGCTGGCCAGTGTGATGGCCATCCATAAAAAGGACCAAAAGGAGGATCCAGGAAACTACGGGCCTGTCAGCCTGACCTTGGTGCCTGGCAAGATTATGGGACAGGTCATCTTGAGAGCAGTCACAAAGCATCTACAGGATGGCTGAGGAATCAGACCCACCCAGCATGGATTTAGGAGGGGCAGGTCCTGCCTGATCAACCTTTTATGACCAGGTGACCTGGCTGTGGATGCAGGAAAGGCTGTGGATGTTGTCCACCTGGACTTCAACAAAGACTTTGACACTGTCTTCCACGGCACACTCCTGGAAAAACTGGCAGCCCACAGCTTGGACAGGTGTGTCGCCCTGATTTTTTCAGCCCTCTGGATGTTTGCATTTTTTGTAATAGAGTCTCTCACGCATTTCTTGTAAACAAAGCAATGTTTTTCTAACTGTTCCTTTTGTTTTCTTTCCTCTCCTGAGGAGGAGGAGACAATTGATGGATCTCCGGTTTGACCAGTGTGGCTGGAGAGGAGGCAACCTCATCCTCTAATCCATGGCCATTGTCAGGAATCTACATATATCGAAGTAAAAATTAAACGGTGCCTTTTTCTGGTTGAGAAACTGGCTGTGTGCGTGTTGTTAATTTCGTGTCCTATAGCGATAGCTGGTGACCCCTTGTGGAACTGCAGTCTGGTAAGGCTTTGGGCAGGTAACACCCTCCTTTTTTCCTGACTTAATGTGGGGGGCTGAGTGCCTGCAGCTTTTGTAGAATGGTAATTCTTACATTCTTCCCAGATGATGCCTTGGCATTGGAAATTTGGGGAGATCTGCTGGATAGAAAGTGGGCTGCTGTCCCTAGGGACAAATTTGAAAGTTTATTCCTTTGGGGTAAGCAACATGTTTTTTTTCCAAACGCTGGGAGAGCATTTTCGAAAGACGAATGGTCCCTGCTGGGGGACCATTTGCTTGACATTCTGTCTGGGGAATGTAACCCAGACGTGGTGAGTTTGCTGATCTGTTGGAAATGCGTTGACTCAGTCCGCCGTGGCGGTGGGAGGTCTTCCAATTCTGAGGGTTCTGCAGATGCTCGCAGTTCTCCAGGGGACCTCTCTGAGCCGGGGGGTGAGGCTGAGGAGGGGGTGGAGGCAGATCTCGGGTCTGAGCGCGAGACTGAGTCCCCCATTATCCCCGGCCGCTGCGCTGAGGAACGGTTCCGTCCCTGATTGCGGAATTGGATCTCCGGGGGTGGATTGGGACCCCAGCCAACTGGTCCCAGACGACGGGCAGATGGGCGGGACCTGCGGGCATCTAGGGGTCCCGTGGAGCCGGCTCTGCCGGCCTCGACCCTCCTTGCACCCCGGAGGCAGTGGAGCTGGGGGGGACTGCCCTCCCTTCGTGCCTTCCTGGCACTGGGCGGGTGTGGGCAGTCATTCGCTCAGCCTGCAGCTCTGCTCCAATCTGACTTTGTGACAACCCACTGTCCTCATTGTGGCATTTCCACGAAATACTCCCTTGGGGTGGCGGATGTGGAGTTCGGTCCGCCTCACGATGGAGCAGCAGCCGAACCGCCGCCAGTTTTGGCCCCAGCAGGGGGGGGTTGGCCGCGCCTGGCTCTGTGCTGCCCGCCGAGCCTGCGCAAGCGGCGGAGGCCCTCGAGAGCAGGCTGTTCATAGACCTTCTGTCGGGCCCAGCCTCGGTGGGCGGGCAGCCTGTTCCCCTCGGCTCGGGGCGAGCGGGGCCTGCTGTCAGCTTCCGCGTCACGGGTGGAACGCTGCTGGGCGCGGGCCCGGCCAGCGCCTGCCTCGCCAACTGTGCTGGATCGAGGGGCTGAGAGGGCAGGGACTGGACCGGGCTCGAGCGGCTCTGTGCTGCTTCCTGCCCCGCCCGTGGTTCCTTCCCCTTCCGCGCCGCCCGAGTCGGCCCTTCTGCCGTCTGTGCCTCTGGCCGGGCCGCGGGGTGGGGCCGCGGTTCTGCAGCTCACGCCCCTCCCTCCGTTCTGTTCCCTCCCCGTGTCGGGGGAGGGCGGCCCTGAGCTGGCCCCGCTCCGTCGGGTGCTGGGTACGGATGCGCTGTCTGCACCCGTGCTTGCCGCAGGGTCCTCTGTCCGGGCTGCGGCGGCCAGCGCCTCTGTGCTGCCGGCAGGCACGGGCTCTGCTGGGGATGGAGTGCCCCAGGTGCCAGCTGGCACGGGTCTGCCACCACCACCTCCCACGAATGCCAGTGCTGCGGCAAGGGCAGACTCTGTGGCGCAGGCGGTGACGCGGCCGTCATGAGCCAGTGTTTTCCCGGGGCCTCAGGCTCGTGGGTCTTCTTCAACTGGCTTGAGGACTCTGCCCCCATGCCAGGTCACAGTGCGTCCAAGAGATCATGTGCGATTCTGGGGAGATGTATGAGCCAAAGTCGAGGAAATGGGTGAATGTGTCTTGGCACGTTGCCCCCTGGATTGTGGAGATGGATTTTCTAGCCCTGCTGGTGCTGCAGGGACTGTGATATCAGGTGGTGTTCAGGTGCCTCCCAGGCCAGCATCTGTCCCTGTCCCTGTGGAGTTCACAGGATGGGACTTAACAGGTGCTGCAGCCTTACCAGGAGGTTGCCAGGCTTTCCCTGTGATTCGAGGTGCTCCTCATAACACCCATCAAGTTTTATCGTGGAAGGCCATGATGAACTTCAATGATAAGGTTGGAAAATATGGTCTGGGGTCTAGTGAAGTCATGCAGATGCTTTGAGTTTTTAATACTGATGTACTGATGCCCTATGATTTTTGGAGTCCAGCATGTGTTCTTTTTCAGCCTGTCAAACATGACATTTTTGAATCCAAATGGGCTCAGTTGGCAGCCAGAGCGGTAGCGCAAAGTACTGCGTTGAGTCAACAGGATCCCAGGTGTGTGATTGGAACTGATGTGCTGCTGGGTACAGACAACTTTGCTGATCTTAACAGGGAGGTTGCATTTGACCCTCTTGTGCTCAACCAGTGCCAGACAATGGGCATGGCAGCATTGGTTCAAACCATTGAAATGGCTGCTCCAAAGGAGTAATTTGTGACTGTTGTCCAGCAGGCTGAGGAGTCTTTCTTGCGATTCGAAGAGCGGCTGACTGCCTCTGTTGAGAGACAGGTGCAGGACCTGGCTGCGAGGATGCTTTTGCTTAAGCACCTTGCAAGAAATAATTGTAATGCTGAATGTAAGAAAATCATTGAGATACTTCCTGGTGATCCTTCTGTACTGCAAATGGCCGAGGTCTGTGCAAAGATAGGCATCGCTGTTGTTAAGGTCGCTGCTGTGGCTACTGCTCTGTGGCTGGCCTGGAAAGGGCCACAGGGCGGGCAGCGAATGCAGAGGAATGCTCAGGCCAGCAGGAAACAGGGAAAGAAGGTACAGGAGGTGACAACTCCCTTGTTTTTGCGTGGTCAGTGTGGAAGGCCGAACCATACTGTGAACATCTGTAAGGCAACAGTTCATGCTAATGGTCAGCCTTTATTGAGCTCAGGAAATGTGAAGTGGAGGGCAACAGGGAGACGCGCCCAGACACAAGCTTCTCTCCAAGCCCTGGAGCCTGTGGAGGTCTCTTTGACTGGCTTGCAGCCAGCACCCACGGTTCAGCAGGTATTGATGTCTACACAGCAGCAATGGTCATCTTAGACTCTTGCAAAGTGCAAAAAGTCCCCCTGGATTCTTTTGGTCCCATGGGTGAGGGCATGAGTGCTCTCCCCATGGGGAGATCTTGTGTCGCCATTCAGGGTATCATTGTGCATCTGGGACTCATTGATGCAGATTACACTGGACAAATTTATGCCATGGTCTCCACACCCACTCCCCCATCACTATCACTGAAAAGACTCTACTTGGTCAACTTGTACCTTTTAAGTCTTCTGTTCGCAGGACGGAAGCCCGGTCACGAGGAGACGGCAGCTTTGGATCCACTGACCGCCTCAAGTTCATTGGACCGCTGTCCTGACCGAAAAACGTCCTGAGATGTGGTGTACCATGTTCGTCCCTGGTGCGACACCACCAGAGATCCACCTCTGTGGGCTCATTGACAGCAGCATGGACATCAAAGTTCTCTCCCCTGCTGCTTGGCCCCTGGAGTGGCCCTTGGATCCGGTGAGGACGCCTGTTATGGGATTGGGAGGGACAAAACAATGCTACGTGAGCCAGCAGCCTGTGGTGATCATGAACCCAGAGAGACAGACGGCCATGGTTTGGCCTCATGTCACTGGAACTGTTGTCAACCTCTGGGAGAGGGATGAGGGGTGCGCATCGGGATGGATTTTTGATGGAGGCCACTGTGATGAAGGGCACAGAGTGTCCTACGCCTCCTATATGGTGGCTGGTGGACAAACCCATTTGGGAGAACCAGTGGTCCCTTCCTCAAGATAAACTAGTCGCCCTTCGTGACTTGGTTCAGGAGCAATTGGACCACTGTCATCTGGAGCCTTCTACCAGGAAGAAGAGGTGGAACACTCTGGAACACTCCTGTCTTCTGCATCAAGAAGTCTAGGAAATGGAGGTTGCTACAAGACCTCTGAAAGGTAAGTGCAATGATAGAAAGCTTGGGGACATTGCAGGCTGGTATGCCATCGCCCACCATGCTTTCTGCAGATTGGCCGGTCCTCATTGTGGATCTGAAGGATTGTTTCTTTACAGTTCCTTTGCATCCCGATGACAGACCAAAATTTGCTTTCATGGTGCCAGCAATTAACAATGCCAAGCCCGCACAGCAGTATCAATGGAGAGTTCTTTCTCAGGGAATGTGGTATTCTCTGGCCATTTGCCAATGGTATGTGGCCTGAGCCTTGTCTGTAGTTTGCAAGCAGTTTCCTGATGCTCATTTTTATCACTATATGGATGACATATTGGTGGCTGTGTCGACCTAGGATGAGCTGCTGAGGATACAGCCTCAGCTGCTCAATGCTTTGCACTCTCATGGGCTGCAGGTGGCTCCAGAAAAGGTTCAGCAACAACCTCCTTGAAAATATTTAGGGGTCAAAATTTTGGAACGAACGGTCCAACACCAAGAGGTGCAATTTGTGCATTCAGTGAAGACGCTGAATGATGCCCAGAAATTGGTAGGTGTCATCACTTGGTTACATCCGTATTTGGGACTGACCATGGCACAACTGTCTCCTTTGTTTGATTTGCTAAAGGGAGACTCTGACTTGAAGTTGCCTCGCACATTAACCCCTGAGGCACGTCAGGTGCTGGAGGAGGTTCAGCAAGCTGTTTCTGCTCACCAAGTCTATTGCATTGACTCCTCCATTGATGTCGCTGTTTTCATCACCACTCCAGATTTGCATCCCACAGGCATCATTGGCCAATGGAGTGACAAATGGTCTGATTCCTTGCACATCCTGTAATGGGTCTTCTTGTCCCATCAGCCGCAGAAGATGGCAGCTGCATTGTTTGAGCTGATCGCTCGTTTGATAATCAAATGGCAGCAATGGTGTTTGCAATTGATGGGTGTGGATCCTGCAAAGATCATACTCCCGGTACAGCGGGAGGACTTTGACTGGAGCTTTGGAAACAGTGCTTCTCTGCAAAGTGCTCTGGAAAACTTTTCAGGGCAGATCACTTGTCATCTGCCCAGCCACAAGTATTGCAAGAGGCAAAACTCACAGAGATTTCTTTGCGGCCCAAAACTAGTCAGGAGCCAATGCATTGAATCTGCATTTACTGATGGTTCGGGAAGAACAGGGAAGGCCATTGTTACTTGGAGGGATGGATCTGAGTGGCAGGTTCTGGAAGGTCATGAGGATAGGTCAGCCCAATTGGTTGAATTGAAGACTGCTGTCATGGCATTTCAAAAAATTTTCCAGGAACCTTTCAGTTTGGTCATGGACTCTGCCTATGTGGCTGACATAGCACAGGGGTTGGGTTATTCAGTTTTGAAGGAAGTCAGCAATGCTGCTTTGTTTCATTTGCTAAAGACCTTGTGGTGTGCCATTCAGGCCCGGCTTCATCTGTACTACGTTCTGCATGTGAGGAGTCATACTAATTTGCCAGGGTTCATAGCAGAAGGCAACATGAGGGCTGACAAGTTGGCTAACCCAGCCTGGGTAGCACCTCAGCCTGATACACTTGCGCAGGCCAAGGCATTGCATGGGTTTTTCCATCAGAATGCACACACCTTGCAGAAGCAGTTTCAGCTGACGCCAACTGAGGCCCGTGACATTGTCGAGTTGTGTGATGACTGTCATGTGCTTGCTGCACCTTTGCTGGCAGGAGTAAACCCCAGAGGCCTTAGGGCCTTGGAGCTTTGGCAGACTGATGTCACCCAAGTTGCCGAATTTGGCCAGCTCAACTATGTGCATGTCTCTGTCGACACCTGCTCCTCTGCGATGTGGGCTTCTGCTCACAGTGGAGAAAAGGGCTGCTGTAAGGCAGTGGCTAGAAGATAGAGGCCATGGAATGCACAATCCTAACCTTGACTCCACAGCCTGAGCAACAGATGTATTACTGAAATGTCTTTGTAGGGATCATAAGAGGAAAAGTTGGCAAGGCTTTTGTAGTAGCAAAGAAATATTGCTGAAGTCTGCACCGTGCGTACACCTCAGCTCTAACCAATGACAGCTAAACTTAGGGCACGTGAACAGAGGATATTAACCAATTATGCTTTATGCTGTAGCGCGTGAACAATGTAACAAGCTATAAATATGTACGATGAGTGACAATAAACGAGTAAGATGCATAACTCATATTGAGTCTTTCTTTTGATTCTGGCCGGATTTCCTACAACTGGTGCCCAAGGAGGCAGGGACCCTCAGACAAATGCAGCCCCAAATCTGAAGGCCAAGGCAAGGAAAAAGGCGCAGATGGGGGAAGGAAACCAGAGCGGGTGGCATCCCAAGACGGATAGCTGGATTCCGACTGAGTGCACCAGTTTGGACCCGTAACGGTAAGACTTGATTAAAATGGATCAGGAAGCGGCACTCACGCTATTGTCTGAGATACTCGCTAAGTGAGGGGCAAGCGTGAGCACTAAGAAGCTCCATGAGCTATGCCAGTGGGCAAAGGAGAAAGATCACTTAAAAGCACCT
>JAWWMJ010050847.1:0-10337 GCA_035047045.1 Vireo griseus
ATCAAGGAGGGAAGAGTATTCCTAGATAAAATGGAACCCATTTTTGTTTTCTGCCTGCGGAAAAGAGAAACAGCAGATGGATGTAGAATTATCAGAGGCCAGGGGATGCTGACCAGAAATTATCTGTGTAGGGACATATCCAAATATGGGAGTGGAAATGAGTCCCACAGTCACCAACTGTAGCTCCCTGCATTCCTCCCCATCCTGAAAGTTTTAACTTTCTGCCTAAGTTTAATTACCAAAATGACATAGGTAGGTACACTGAACTCAGGACTAGATGATTCTTCTATTTAAGATGGTAAATAAGTGCTCACTGAACTTTCCATTGTTATAGTTAGCATGATGTTTTTTATTCCTCAGTTTTATTGTAAGCAATAGCATTTACAATACTTTTTTATATATGGGTATTTATTTATCATATTTTACTGATAAAGTGGTTTTGCTCAGCTTTAAAATTTCTTCTTTTTTAGGTATTAAAACTCATCTGCAATTAATCTTTATAAGGTGAAAGACACTGCAGGAATTGTACGCAGAAAAGAAAGAAAAGGAGTTGGTATGATAAAATAAGGGTTAGAAGAACAGGTTGGGTGACCTTCCCCTGTAACCTTCCCCTTCTTCTGATTATGAGATTTCTCATCTCATAATCTTGCTGTATCCAACTGTAACTGAAAATTACTATTTCTATTTCTACTCTTGCATAATAAATGCTTCTGCTCAGGATCCTCTCTCCTTGCAAATTAGTATGTCAGCTGTGGCACCAAAGGGTTTCAACACCTTTTTACGATTGTGCTGGTCATCAAAAAGAAGATAGAAATGCACTGAATTTGTTTATGCATCGATCAGGTTGTTTGAAGACTAAATGATTAGGCACATGAGTTGCTATTGGTGAATCTTGTTCACTCCTGCAATAGCTGTGTGGGCAGGGTCCGAACAGTCTCTGGACCTTGTGGACTGACATAAAATAGATTAGGACAGAGCTGTGTATTTGTTAGTGGATGGGCAAGTTACATTTACATGCACACATTGAGGATTTGGAGTTCATTTTTATAATTAATACGTGATAAGGCACACCGATGTGGCAGGCATGGCCAGAGGGTAAGTGAGGTCCAGAGTCAGCCCAGGAGCAGGGCCGGTGGCAGGACTGGAGAACGCAAGGACATGGCCTGCCCCTGAGTCTCCCTGGGGAGACCAGGACATGGCATGGGTCCCAGGCCCTTAGTTAGGGCTGTGAGGCACCCCAGGGGAGATTTGGTAGGGCATGGTAAGACTCATGGGAGCTCTTACCATGTCAGCTCTAATTCTTTATAGCATACCAGAATTGGAAAACAAACACTTGAATCTATTAAAGCATCGATGGACATTACCATGCTGGAGAAATAAAGTCAAATGAAATTTTCACAGGGTTTTTCATTTGCTCTGGAGGAAGAAGACCCAACAAAGCAAAACTTAATATATAAGAAAAGGAATAGAAAAATGTATCCATTAAGGAGCTGAGAAAAATACTAATGATTAAATTGTTCTCTATACTTAATTAATACAAAAAATTATGTTCATTGGCTAATCTTACCTTCCTCAATATCAAAGAAAATGTCTTTTTTTTAAGGAAGCAGTATCATTAGACACAGGAAGCAACAAGCTACATCTGTGCATAAAGGCCATTACTGTGTTGTTTGGTTGTGGTTTTTTGTTAGGCATGGAATTCCTTTATACATTTGGCAAACCCCACTATCCAAAATCTTTGTGGTGGCACCTCTCTATCTTGTTTTACTGCTTTCTCAGTGAACATTCATCCTGAACTTTACAAAATACAGTTTAAGAAATACAAATTCAGATAATTTGCCAAAAAGTAATTAAATTCTAATTTTTGAAGTGCAAAGATATTAACTCAATTTCATGGGGTTTTTTGGATAGTATCAAACGTAAAATTACCACTGTGTTTTTTCACCAGCATTTTATTTTATGGTTGAATGGTCAATTCCTAAAATACACTGAATAAGGACTAGCAAGTCACTGCAATTCAGGTTGGAATGGTATAGAATATTACTGAGCTATCAGTCAAGGTTTTAATTTTAAATCCAAGATGTATTTTTTGACGATCTGCTTCTATTAAACTGGAGAACATGGAAAGTGTTTTTCGTTTATAGAATATTTATGCACACTTGCTTTTGATTCTAAGACAGAAAGAAAGACTATACTTTCTAGAGACATATTTATTTCAAACAGGTATTCCTTTGTCAAGATTAGATCATCATCACAGACCATGTAATGTAAATTATTACTTATATTCAAACATTGAAAGTGCTAGAGTTTTAAGCTTTTTTCATAGCTGATGAGAACAAACTTGGCCAAAACCCCTAAGTTTATGTCTGAGTATCAGACATAAAAATCACCACATAGTAATTTATATTTCTGAACTTATAATTATTCATTGCCTGAATGGTAGAAGCCCATAAGGATCTCAACGAGACTCAGAATTTGATTGCCCCAAGGGTTTCACAAATGGCACACAACAGTCCTCACACCAGAGATTTCAGCCGAAGATTTAAGCAGCATGCAACAGGTGGATAAGGCAGATGGTGAGCTGATTGAGGGGACAAGGCATTCAGAGAATCAGGTGGATTCACTGAAGTTTGTACCCAGTTTGTACCAGTCTGACTGGTGCAAGGAGGTATATGGTGATTCTCACAACAGTTGCAATTTCTTGGTTTGTTCTAAAATAAAAAAAAACTTAGCAAAGCTAAAATTTTTGAAAATATTTTTGGTTAAACTGGAGATTATAAAAGATGGATACTGTTCAGATTTTAATTCTGAAGCTACAAAAGAAACTACCCAGCTCTTGTAGTTATCTTCATGTGAAAGACTAATTTTTGAATGTTTAAGAAAGCTATTATAGGAAGAGGTGTTGGGAAAAGGGAAGGGAAATGCAGAAGGATTTACTTTTGTGTTTAACACAATAAAATCTCGGGGCTCCAGACACCGCTGACATATTTATAAAAAAACTTCAGAGTCAATTCCACTCTTTGCCATAGTGTGGTAGAATATGAGAAAGAAAATAAGCATTGAGAAAGTTGTCTTGACAACTGCCTTGAACACAACAAAAGTGAATTTTAATTACCTTCTATAAATCAGAATATGATTTGATATAATAATTACCTCTACAGGTTCTGGGAATAACCCTCCAAGGTTTAAGATAATTGGAAAAAGAGTCCTTTGCTTTGTCCATATGAAAACCTAGCAAGATAATCTATAGATTGAAACCTAAAGGGGAGCTTTGAAAAAACATGATTGTGTCATCAAACTTTTGTGGTTGATCTGAGAGGAAGAATAGTATGTAACAGAATACTCTATTTTTTTCTGTTTCTGTTTTATTATATCCATGTATATACTATTTCCAGTAGGGCAATTTTATCTGCTTCATCTTCAAAGTGTTTGTCTTGATATCAATGTGCTGCAGATAAAATTTCACTTTCAAACAGCCTCTCTGTATTTTTCATCCTTTTTCAGGATTGTGGACTTTCCTATGCTTGCTGTGATATATGTATTGACAAATAACATATCTGTTTAATTATAAACTATATTTTTTTCTTGTTCTAAAATATGTCAGTTCATCCTATTGGTTTATTTGGCATCACAAGAAATTAATTTTCTAGTTACTAATTTATTCTGGTAGTACAGTCAAACTGATATCCTTAGATATCTGTATTTTGCCAAGTACCAGTGAACACATTCCTCTTCCTAGAAAATATTAGTAGCTAAAAGGAACTCAGAGGCTGGAAACAACCATTGGACAGATTAATTTTATGGGATAGGAATGGCATTTTGGGTTAACCAAGAATGCTGGAGAGGAAAGAATATCTTTCTTGCTGATTATTAATGATTGATAAGTCAGAGGAGAAGGATAGATCAGAGACCTCGTCACTTGCAGATTCAGGTGAACTTAATAATCATTAATATGCAATAACCTTAAATTGTAAATAATGTTGCTTCTACCAAGTTTTCTGTGGTTGGATGGTGTTTTGTGCAAACTGCAAAATCCTTTCCCGGCCACCCATCAGATCCCCACTTGGAAAGGATTGCAAAGTTCTGCTGGTAGCTTTGGTGGACCTAGAAGCAATTGGAATCGTCAAATCCTTGCCTCTTTTTGTCAACAGAGTGACTCTGATTTGTTCCTTAAGGTTTGTTACATTTTGCAGATATTAACTTTTCCACTGTAAGCATTTGGTTATAGGAAAATCCTTATAATTTTTCTTAAAGATTAAGAAAAGAGTGATTATGGGGCTGCAATTCAAGTACAATTCAGTGTTTTGAAAACATAATGTAAGTCCTTAATTAAGGTTTACAGAAAATTGTAAATTCCTACTTACACATTTACAATAACCCTACTTAGTTCACTAGATGCTACCAGTCAGACATTTAAAAAGGAAACAAGGGTACATCCTTTGATAATATCTGTCTCCTGGATAATCCATTAAAATTTAAATGCAGGCCCAGAATAAGTAGCAAATGCCTGTTGTTTTGTTCAGATTTAAACATGAAAACAGACATTTGTGTAAAAAGCAAAGAAGCGCCAAAAAAATACACCTAATGTAAAATCAAAATGAAGAGCCTAAGCCCAATATATGTATAATGATCAAGCCAATACCTGTCTTAGAACACTCTTTCAACACTGTTTTCTTAGCTCTAATTGTTTTTCTGGCATTAGATCTAAGTAGAATTTCAAAAAGATACATTTCTGATTTTGCTAAAAGTAAAACATAATTCTAGAGGAGCATATTTTATACTTATATCATATTTTATATTTATATCTGCAGGTCTTCCAGCTGTCTTTTGTTGAAACCAATTAACTCAACACCACTGGATATTTCTTATCTTACAGGAGGTCAAATCCACACAGTGAAGTGCTTTCTTTTTATACCAGCAATTAATATCCCATGATCTGAAAAACACACAATCTGAAATATGAAAAAAGAAAATGATGTGATCAAAATATGTGCAAGTAGGATCTTTACTGTAAAGAGTTAGTTGTTAATTAAGAGAGATTTGGGCAGACTACATGTGAAGTG
This sequence comes from Vireo griseus, assembly GCA_035047045.1. Classification (NCBI taxonomy): domain Eukaryota; kingdom Metazoa; phylum Chordata; class Aves; order Passeriformes; family Vireonidae; genus Vireo; species Vireo griseus. Next base: position 5,064 of record JAWWMJ010050847.1, read on the forward strand.
CTTTGAAAGTGTTAAATTCATTTAGGGTACTAAAAAGTACTTGGATATAACTTACAGAAACTGAGATTTTTTAGCAGGGTATATTGCACATTCCCCTGAATGAAATAACTTAGAGCAGAAAATGTGTTTTAAATTGTCAGTGTAAGACGAATTGATGCTAAAGATTTTGCCAAACAATCTGTCAGTCCTATCTTTTATCTCACAGTTTTTTAATTAACAAAGAGTTTTTCCTGTTCTGCTGCTCTCACCTGGACTAGCTTTTGTGATCAAAATTATAAATCTCTCAAGGTGTAAATTTCTTTCCAGGTAAAACTTTGTTATCACTTTATTAACATTTAATAGCTACAGGACTGCTATGTCAAAAAAGCCCCTTGAAGGAGCAGCGACCAAGATTCTGTGTTGTTTCACCTGCATGCCTTCCTTGATGAAAATTACACGTCGCCATGGGTGTGATAGACACAGTTCAAAACAAACAGTGTAAGGGGTTTGGCCGTTCTCCTAACCATCTGTCGGCTGGCACCAGGATGCTTTGCCAGCATGGTGCTGACAGCCAGGAGCTGCAGCGAGCTCTGGACACACAGGGCTGCTTCTGCACGAGGTGTATCTCCGCCAGAGAAGTGGAACCACTGTCATGTTTTCTTTGCAGGAACTGTTTTGCAGGACCAAGGAATAGGCTGGCTGCACAAAAGGAGCCTATTTCAGCAGGTTATCAGAAATGATAAAAATGTTTTCATCAAAACCTCTGAAGGAAAAAAAGTGAATAACCCTGAGAGAAAGGACAGTGAAAGCAAAGGCTGCATGCTGCTATGTAACAACATTTCACCATCAGAAGTGGACACTAATGACAAATGGACACAGGAGATAAAGCTCAAAACACAGTGTGAATCTGATCATATCTGTCTCTGATAGGTGCCTGAGGTGTTTGTTTCTTTTGAGCTTGGTTTGAATTTATAAATACTGTTATGTCCATCAAGTCTGACTATGTTATTTCTAAGCTCATGTGGACTTTGATTGGATCATTCATATACTTCAGCAAACAGAAGTAACATATTTTGAAAAAAAAATTGAATCCATAATAAATACCTAATTAATTAAGGATTGTTTTAACAATAGGATTTTAAAAATTGAATTCTATCCTATTTTTTTCCCTTTATGTTTAAATGCTTGTGCATGCTTCATTACTTAAGAAATATTTATCAAAGTGTTCTTTTCACCAGTTATTTTACAGTTTTATTTTTCATTTTTATTTGAATTGGCAATTATAAGTGAATTCTGGTGCAGTGTACCATTTCCCTAAGAGTTTACATAGAAGCAGGAGATGGTAGGGAGAACCAAATAAAAGGGATATTGCTCCTCTACAACACAATATAACTCTGATTTGTTTGAGACTGTTTCCTTAGTATTGTAAATCAAACAACTCTTTTTGGTTCATTCCTGATGAACAGAAGCAGAGTTGTTTTAAATTTTTCCTTTAAATTTTAAATTAAAAGATGGAGGTATTTCTATGTAGGCCCTATTCCTATCTTGTTGCTGAATATTGAGAAAAAAGCATGACTTCAAAAAATGTTACATATCATTTATCTGACTTAAATTGCATATTTTTTGTAAGAAGGATGATTCGTCTACCTTCATTTTACTGGGTTTTAAATTTTTTTTCTCCCATTCTAATATTTATTGATGATCGGTGCTGCTCTTGTTCTACTTTTAGTAATTTAAAATGATTAAAAGACTAAAATCATTATGTAAGTTTGTATCTCCCCATTCATCTGTAGTCCAAACCACTCTGAGGAAAGCTATCATAAAGCAAAGCTGTGCTTTTTTTGATTTGACACATAAATTATCTTGCAGGTCACAGGCCAGTTCTTACTTTGAGCTGGCTTCTGATGAGGACTGGTGGGTTTTGACGCCAAATTTTACTCTCTTTAAAGAACTTGAGCCCTACTTGCATACTGTTGTGGTTTGCCGGCTTTTAGGTGGGGGTGGCAAGCCGCAAAGAAGCTTGTAGCCACAGGGCCAGCTCTGGCATCCTGCTCCTCGCAGCAAGGCAGCAGTAAAGGAGATGAGAAGAGGCCACCGCATGGAGAGCATGAAAGGTCTTTATTCACACGGCCGCATGCAGATCTCCAGAGGCAAAGGCAGGGAAAGGCAGAGGGTCTGGAATCTTATGGGGGTCGGCTGGGTGCCTCACAGACCACTGGGAGGAGCCCAAGGGGTAGCAGGGAAGGAGGGGAAAAAGGGGTGGTAGAACAACACAGCATACTAGGAAACTGAAGAGAAAAGCATAAAGTTGGCTCCATGCTTAAGAAGTTCTTATCTGTTACAGGTACGATCTTTGTTACATGTAAACTAATTAGATCTAGAAGAAAAAAAAGAAGGGTGATGAAAATAGATGGAGCTGTGTATGCTGACAGAATATTGCGTTTGCTAGAGAAAAGATACGATAAGGACAGGAAACAGACGCTTTGGGGAAAACACGCTTGAATGCTCACTAAAATCACAAGAAAATGGGAATATTTAGACTTCTCCACAAAATTCACAGCATGATCATTAAAACAAAAGTGCTGTAAGAGTGAATAATAATGCGCATGATAAGCCTGATATGCCATTCATGCATGAGATTATTTATATAGATGCATTAGTAATGCTGTGCTTAACCTTGCTGATGCTGACAAGTTTCCAGTCTTCATCTATGAGAAGCAGAGGCACAGTGGCTCTGTAGAAAAGCATGGAGGAAGGAGATTTTTTGTTGTCTATGCAATGGTCGAAATTCTATAATTTTCACTAGTTAGATCAGTACAGTATCCAGCTTTTCACCCTCAAGTCTCATAAGTTTACCTAGCTGGGCGTAGGCTGAGGGGGCCATGATGGCCAGTTATTGGGTGTTTCTCTATACGGCAGGTTCCAGCACCACCAGTGGTTGCCTCAAGTGTCTCAGCCATTTGGTCCAAATATTTATAGCTTATATTATTGCCTGGAGCCTAGATGGGAGGCTTTTGATGAATCTATGTAGATATAAAGAAGCATGGCCATCCCACTGTGTCTTAAGTTTCAACCTGTCACTTTTAATGATTATGCCTTCATTGAGTGACTGCTATAAAGAAGCAGCAGCAAGGAGGCACTGGCATATTTGTAGCAAGGTTAAAGTAAATGTCTCTTCTATCAGTGTTTCTAGACTTTCATCTTGCTCCTTCTTTTTCTACTTTACTATTTATATCTCAGTATGCTCATTTACTTAGGGAAAACAGGAGGGAGAAGAAGAGACATGGTATTGTGTTGAGCTTTTTCTTGTCAGATGTCTTTCTGAATTAAGACTCAGTAAGGTATCCTGAATAGTTTAAATATGTGATGGATTGACCTTGGCTGGAGGTCTTTTGCACACCAAGTTGCTCCAGCACAACTCACCTCATCTTTGCACCCCATGTCATCCCTGCCCAGGCTAAATATTTGTCTGGAAAACTAGTAGTATTTGTTAATTTTCTATCTCATAATACATGTTGACAAATAATTTCTTTTCCTATGATGCCTTTCCTTTATAATAAAACTCCCAAGTTTGTATTAAACATTTTTCTATTATCTTTCAGCAGCTTGTTGTGGGTTGGCCCTGGTTGGGTGCCAGGTGCCCACTCAGTCGCTCTATCACTCCCTTTCCCACTGGGACACGGGAGGGAATAAGATGGAGGGAAAAAACCCCAGCAGGGTGAGATAAGGCAGTTTTATTGCAGCAAAAAGAAAGAAGCAAGTGGAGATCTGTGTGCACAAGAGCTAAAGAGGAAAAAAAATCACTCTATTTCTCATCAGCAGCGATGTGTTCGGACACTTCCTGGGAATCAGGGCTTCAGCACGTGGAATGTTTCCTCCTCCCTTCCTAGATTATATCTCTGAGTTGACGTCATATGGTATGGAATATCCCTTTGGGCAGTTTGAGTCACCTGGCCTGCTTGTGTCCCCTCCCAGGATCTTGCCCTCTCCCATCCCCTTTGGTGGGGGAAGGAATGTCAGAGGGACAGCACTGCTTGGCAGTAGCCAAAACACTGCTCTGTTATCAACACCCATCCAGGCCCTGTAAGGGCTGTGAGCTTTGCCTCAGTCAGACCCAAAACACAGCTGAAACCAAAAACAAAATTAATTTCTTCAGCAAAATCTTTTTTTATAGGAAATGGAAAGAAATAAAGGGTACCACCAACATTCTTGAACAGCAAAAAAAGCCATTTTGTCACAGGAAGAATACCATCTAGAACTTATATAGACATAATAACTTCAAGCCAATAAGAACTTAGGAAAAAAAGGGAAATATTACGTGAAGTACTTATTTATTTGTGGCATTTATATTTGAACTTAGCCTGCAGATATACATGGATTCCAACATCCAGACCTTGTAGAAAATATCCCTGCAGGTCAGACAGATGAATATCTCATCTTTTTACCACTGATAGTAGAGAAATTATTGAGAAAATTTTCTTAGAATAAGATTAGCTGTATAAGGTGCAAACAGTCCTGACTCATCCCTTCCCATAAAGAAAATCTAATTTTCTGAATTTTCTCAAGTTTAAGTCAGGAAGCATTTCACACTATATATCAATTAAAATGCTGTGGCTGGCTATGGATGAGCCCCATAGTCTGTAGGTAGTAGTCCAGTAGGTAGTGGAACCTTTGTAACCCTTTCCAGAAATTCAGATGACATACTCTTGCCAAAAAGCAGCGATATTGGTCACTTCTCCAGAGGGGTGCAAAACAGAGATTGAGAGAAATTATTCCATGAGGATTATTTCTCATCCATTTACTGAGAGTCTCCCTTCAACTGGTGCAACCATAGTCTACCACAAGGCATTATTTTCTTTTATTCTGCTTTATTAATCCTTGATTGAATCCCAGAGGAATGTCCAAAATTTGCAAAATATGGGGAATCTTGACAGAAACCACTACTAAGACAAAAAAAAAAAAAAAGAAAAATCATCCTTTTCGTAGGAAGGAGATCTACTTGTAAATGTTTCTTAGAAAAAGAATCCATGTAAGCCTCTGTTGATGTGCCTGAATGCAACTTTTCCTTCGGGTGTACTTTTAATTCTGCAGACAGAGTATTATCAATATGTAGCAGAAAATGTCACAAAATGCCAAGGTTCAAAAACATCAGTGAGGAAAAAAAAAGAAGAAAAATGAGAAAGCAGAAAAAGTAAGGAAGAAAAAGAAAAAGAAGAAAAATGAGAAAGAAGAAAAAGGAAGGAAGAAAAAGAAAAAGAAAAAGAAAAAGAAAAAGAAACAGAAAAAGAAAAAGAA
>JAWWMJ010050848.1:0-10301 GCA_035047045.1 Vireo griseus
TGGGGCAAGGGAAGCCAAATGTAGGCCAGTGGTGAAAGAGCAAACAGGGCTGGGCTGAGTGCTTGGCAGAGGATGAGACTGATGAGGAAAGAGGACTCCCCGTCCTTGCTTTCCCAGGGGGACCTTCCCCAAGAGCTCTGAACCCTCCTGCAAGTGCCTGAGCTCTTGGTGCCCTTGGTCATGGCCATCTGCTCCAGCGAGCTCTGTGAGGAGACAGGTTGTCCTCGTGGCCCTGGGGCTGTGTCCTGGCAGCCCTGGGGACGCTGGGCACTGTCACACTGCTGTCCTTCCCTGGGCACCGCTCAGCACAGCCCAGGCTGCCTCCAGGGAGAGCCCTGGGCTCTGGGAGAGACGGGATCTCCCGTCCCAGGGACTGGGATTCAGGCCTTGGCCCTTGTGCTCCATCAAACAAAGGGTTTGCTCAGCACCAGAGCCACCTGCCCAGTGCCTCTGTCTGCCTGCAATCACAACCTCCAATGACCAGCTCAAATGAGGCCCTGAGGAGGCTTCATCAGTGGCAACTCTGAATGCTCCAAGACACTGTGGGGTTTTCTTCAGACTTGGATTTCCTGAGGGACTGCTGCTATCTTCTCTCAGGACCTGAGGATCCTGGACTCAGAACACCAAATACATTCCAGGGTTCATTAAAATAAAGAAAGGCCTAATGAGTCGTTACCTTCCCACCCCCTTGGTCAAGTCTTCAGTTCTTGTACAGCTGATTAGAGAGGGTTGAGGACTGGAGATAAAGATTCCAGTGACCACTTTGAAGAGGGGATAACAGCATTGTGCAGCTGACACTGACCCAGGGTATCCTAAGGAGATCATGACCAATGGAAAAACAGTTCCTCGTGGCCCAATACGGGATGCACAACTCTGCTCATCGCCTCCAGCCCCCAGCCTTTTCTCTCAGTGGCCACCTGGGACCTGCCTCACTTTCTGTGACATGAGACTTCTCCACTGAATTCTGTAGTGAGGTCACAGCTCCTTTGCACTAACTTCTGGCTCCCTTCACCCTAGATCTGGCTGTCAACAGGCATGGAAGGGTTTCTGCTAATTATGAAAAAGAAAATATCTTCATTCAAAGTAATAACAAGAAAAATAGCTCCCTCCTCAAAAAAACCCCAAGCCAACACAAACAAAACCAAAATAAACAAGTAAAAAGCCACATACCAAAACCACACCAAACCCCATAATGAAATTTGATAAACAGTAAAACACAACAAATGATTCCCACATCCTCCATGACCTCTGCAGAGGTGCCTGCTCAGGCAGGGAGGGGCTGCACAGGGCCAGGTCAGCCTCATGCCCTGCCCAGGGACCCCTCACAGCCCCACGGGTCCCGGCCCTGCTGAGGTTTGGAGGGTGTTGTCTGTCTCTGCCTCACCGCCCCGCAGCTGCCAGCACACCATGCTGGCCCCTGCATGTCCCACTGTTCGTCCAGGACTCTTCCCACGTCTGGCACTCCAGGATCTCCACATGCCCATCATACCAGCTCCCACTGCCCACCAGGCACAGGGACATGGAGATGGCAGAACCTGCCACTGCCTTGGGGTCACTGGGGAGCTTCAAAGTGCCCTGAAACTTGTGCACGGGTGGGGAGAAGAGGAGGGGAAAACATCAGGACCCTTCCAGTGTCCCAGCAGCTCCTTGCCCACCTGGGAGGATGAGCAGGGCCAGGGGTAATGGGGGGTCCCCCCAAATTTCTCCCACACAGATGACACAACCAGACACTTGGGAGACTGCTTCAGGTTTTATTGTCCACCTACATCCCAGAAGGGAGCAGAAAATACACCTGAAGCTGACGATTCTGTAGGGTCACACTGGTCCCTTCCTTCCATTGGTGCCATACTGTTCCATAGCCTCGCAGTGCTCTCCTGGGTTCCATGAGGCCCCGCTGTGACACACTGGAGCCTTGGTTCCATGAGGTTCCATAACCTCACTCTGGTCCCTTGGGTTCCATGATGTGTAGCCTCAAATTTGCAGTGAGTTTTTAAGAAATTTCAGAGAAAAGCTGAAGAAAGCAATTTCTTTTTAACTTGTCTTCAATTCTAAATAGTTAACTCGATTTATAAAGGGAAAACTCTGTAGTTCTCAGGAGAAAAGAATGTAAATATGAGAAATGTTTATGGAAAGGTGTTTGCCTTGACCAATGGAAGGTCTCCTCTCTGTTCTTGTGCATTCCATTCTAGTGCTGCAGAGACAGACAGAGAGACAGACACATAGAAACACATAGATGATCGCAGCTGCTAAACCTGCTAGAAGAAGCTCCTTGATCTCTCTCTCTCAATCATCTTTTTAATAATATCTATCTATCTATATATCTATCTATAAATAAAGCCTTCTGATCAATCCATGAACTCTGAGTCTTTTGTGGAAGGACCAGGCCCTAGCTAGGGCCAACAACAACATCATCCTTCTACAATGATGCACCTTAGTGTCACATAGGAGCCTGGGTTCCATGAGGTTCCATTGTTTCACAAGGGTCTCTTGTGTTCAATTCGGTCCCGCTGTGTCACACTGGCCCCTTGGTTCCAGAAGGTTCTGTAGCATCACCAGGGTCTGCTGCATTCCACAAGGTCCTGCTGTGAGACATATGAACTGCGGTTCCATGAGGTTCCAGAACCTTACTCTGGTCTGTTGGGTTCCATGATGCAGAGCTGAGTGACACTGGAGCCTGGGTTCCATGAGGCCCCCATGTGTCCCAGTGGAGCCTTGGTTCCATGACATTCCATTGGGTCACAAGGGTCTTTTGAGTTCTTTCGGCTGCGCTGTGTCACAGTGGACACTGGATTCCACCCACTCTGGAAATGTCCAAGTGGTTCCCTTGTATGGAGCAGAGATCCACCTGCAACCCCTGCACCATCCCACACTGGAGCAGATAGATTTCCAAAGGAATCTGTGACCCTGTAGGAAGCATGTGCTGGAGCAGGCTCCTGGCAGGAGCTGTGGAACCCTGGAGAGAGGAGACCACTTGGAGCAGGTTCCTGGTAGCACTTATGATCACATGGGGTCCCATGCTGGAGCAATTCCTGAAGGACTGACCCCATGGCTGGGACCCACCCTGGAGGAGGGAAAGATCCCACTCCTCTTCCTGAGGACCCTGACCCCATTCCTGTCTCCCTGCACTGCTGGGAGGGAAGAGGGAGAGAATTGGGAATAAAGTGGGACTTGGGAAGGAGAGAGGGGTTGGGAAAAGGTGGTTTAGGATTTATTTTGCTTCTCATTTTCCTTTTTGGATTCTGACTGGGGATAAATCTAATTAGGATGCCCCAGTTGAGTCCCTTTTGCCTGGAATCCATGAGGGATCTCTCCATGCCCTTATCTCAGTTTAGGAGCCTTTCCTTGTATTTTATCCCCATCCAGGTGTGGATGGGAAGGATGGAACAGATTTGAGGGGCACTGGGAATCCCAGTTCCTCCCAGTTACTTCCAGCATGATCCCATTTGCTCACAACCACTCCCAGTCAGCCTCAGTGTAGTCACAGTCACTGTCAGTATGATCCCAGTCACCTCCAGCATGATTCCAGTTGCCCATAGCCACTCCCAGTCATCCTCAGGGCAGTTCCAGTTGCTCCTGGTACCTCTAAGTTTTGCCCAGCATGGTCCAAACTGCCCTCAGCCTACTCCTGGTCACTCCCAGTATGATCCCAGACCTGCTCAGTGTGGTCCCAGTTGCCCCAGTTGCTCCCAGTCCCTTCCAGTATGATCCCAGTTGCACCCAGTTGCCCCTAGTACAGTTCCAGTCACTGCTAGTATGATCTCAGTGGCCCCAGGGTGGTGGCTGGTGGCCTATTAACCAAGGAAGCATTGGAGTCCCCTGGAGGGGAGGACCCTGAGAGACACTCCCCAGCTGAGGGTGACAGGAAGAGGCTTGTCCCAGGGACCTTTGCTCTAATATGCAAATGTGCCCCAGTTCTGCTGCCCTGGTTGCCCTGGTGGCATCCCTGCCACTTTTTCCCATCGATGTCCCAGCCCAGAATGTTCCCCCCTCCCTGCTCCCCCACTGGCCCTTGTTCCTCAGCCACTCCCTCTATATTTCCCCATTGGCTCCCATACCCTGGCCCTGCCTTTGTACCGCCCCTGTGCCCTCTGATGATTGGTCCCTGGTGCTCTCTCCACCCCTACCACCCCCATACTTAAACCTGGACTCTCACCTGTGTTGCCCCAGCATGGTTCCAGTTGCTCCCAGCATGGTCGCATTAATTCCCAGTATATCCCAGTTGCCTCCAGCACACACTCTTCATTCCCAGTTGCTCCCAGTAGCCCTCAGTGTGGTCCCAGTCACTCCCAGTATTTTTATGTCTGTGGTGCCAGTGCTGCTGCCAGCCCTGATCCATGGGGATGGGAATGTCCCGCTCCCTTCCTGGAGCAGGGTCCCAGCTGAGCCAGGTGTGCAGGGCAGGAGCTTGCCCTGAGCACAAGGCCTGTTCCCCCTGCAGGATCTGTTTCCCATCGGCCTCTTCCTCCTGCAGCCCCAAGCCCGGCTCAGTGCTGAACAAAGGTCGCTGGGGCAGGGTCATCCCCTGGCGGGGGCTGCGTACCCCCTCTGCCCCCTCCCCAAATTCCCTCCCGGGGGCAGCAGGAGTTGGTTCAGGAACCCTGTGGGCAGGGAAAAGGGGGTGACACCAGCATGGGGGAATCTCACACACTCTGGGGGGGACACGCACGGTCCCTGGGGACCCCCCCTCACCTTCTCCTGCAGCGCCAGGAGGATGAACCCCAACATAGAGCCCCTGACCTCCAGCAGCATCTTGGGAGTGGGGTCTGGTGGCAGCTTTGGCAGTCTGGGAGGGAGGTCACATCTGCCCTAAAATCTTCTCTCAGCCCCACAGCTGCTCCCAGACCACTCAAACCACTCCACAGCTTCTGGGCAGGACCCCTCCAACCATTCCCTGCAATATAGATGGGCCCAAGAGCCCTAAAAGCCCCTCACAGTTCCCCCAGTCCCCCCAGATCCCCTCCCACCCCTCCCATCTCATGACACCTACCAGGAGAGGTTGCTGGACAGGAACATCCACAGCCAGGAGCAACTTGGACACTTCAGCAGTGATTTGGGCACTTTGAGGGGGACACCCCGGATGGACAGTCCCAGGTCAGAGACTGGGAAAGACAACCGAAATTCCTGGAGAACGGAGGGGCTCAGGTGGACACGTTCTGCCAGCACAACTATGAGATCATGCCCCGTGCCCAGCCTGGGCAGTCTCTGAACACCCAAATGCTCCCAAATATTTCTCTGAACCCTAAATCCTGGTATAATGATGCAGCTTTAGATCTCTTTGTTTAATTTATTTATTTTTATCCCAATTCCAGTTGTTTTGACAGGCAGAAGGAGGAAACTATGTTGAAAAAGACCTCCAAGATCAACCAGGGTTGCTTGATGCAACCAGAAGAAACAATTGGACAGATCAGGTGAGATTTTTTAGGGTGTAAGGTCGAGAAATCCACTCTTCCCAATTAATTTCCAGTGTTGATCTGAGTTCTGATGGATGTTCCTGCCCCTGCATTCACCCCAGTGCCTACGAGAATCCAGAGGAACTAGGAGAGCACCAGCCAGGGGTCTTCCCAACCTGGATCACTGGGAATGGGGGTCACCAGGGCCCTTCCCAACATGGATCGTCTGATACGGAACGAAGTTGGAGCAGAGGACAAAGCTCTTCTTGCAGTCAGGGCACTCACAGTGCTTCCCTTACCAGTGCCTCCGTTGGTGTTTGGTCAAGTTAGAGCTGCTGGAGAAGCTCTTCCCACACTGGGGACACTTGTAGGGTCTCTCCCCGGTGTGGATGTGCCGCTGGGCAATGAGGGTGGAGTTGTGCTTGAAGCTCTTCCCACAGCTGGGGTAGCAGAAGGGCCTCTCCTCTGTGTGAATTGGCTGGTATTTGAGGAAATCGGAGCTGGTCTGAAACCTCTTCCCACATTCAGGATACTCATAGGGCCTCTCCCCGGTGTGGATGCGCTGGTGGGTGACAAGGGTGCAGTTGCGGTGGAAGCCCTTCCCGCAGTCAGGGCAGCAGAAGGGCCTCTTGTCTGTGTGAATCTGCTGGTGCTTGAGGAGACCTGAGCTGGTGTGAAACCGCTTCCCACATTTGGGACACTCGTAGGGCCTCTCCCCGGTGTGGATGTGCTGATGGCAGATCAGGTCAGAGCTGGAGCTGAACCTCTTCCGACATTCCCCACACTCGTAGGGCCTCTCCCCAGTGTGGATGTGCCAGTGGGTAATGAGGGTGGAGCTGTGCTTGAAGCCCTTCCCACAGCTGGGGCAGCAAAAAGGCCTTTCCTCTGTGTGAATCCACTCGTGCACGAGGAGATCTGAGCTGGTGTGAAACCTCTTCCCACACTTAGGACAGTCGTAGGGCCTCTCCCCAGTGTGGGTGTGCTGGTGAGGGATCAGGTGGGAGCTGACGATGAAGCTCCTCCCACATTCCCCACACTCATAGGGCTGCTCCCCAGTGTAGATCATCTGGTGGCAGATCAGGTCAGAGCTCTGACTGAAGCTCTTCCCACATTCCCCACACTTGTAGGGCTTCTCCCCATCACGAAGCTTCTCATGAACCACCAGCTCTGAACTCTGCCTGGATCTCTGGCTGCCTTCCCGGCACAGGGTGGGTCTTTCCTCCTCAGACCACCCTGGGCTGCGTTTGCAGCTCCTCCTCCTGAGGGATCTCTGGGGATTTTCCTCCCCATTGGATTCCTGCGCTGTGGAGCCGCTCAAAACAACCTCTTCCACAAGGTTCTGCTGGCGGGAATTTGTCCTCCCTGGTCTCTGTCCTCAGCTCCTTGGCTGGGGGAGGAAGGACAAGGAGAGGATGGGATTTGCCTCTGTGCCAGAGAGAAGGGGAAGGAGATCCCCCCAAGTCCATCCCTGGCAGGACGGCGTTGGCAGCAGGGTTGTCCTGCAGCCAGGGGTGATGCTGGGCTGGGAGATGGAGCAGGAGAGAGGGGGAAAGGGGCAGGGAATTCCTCCTCACCTGCCTGGGGATCCTGGGGCATCTTCCTCTTCCTCACAGCCTCCTCCTCCATCTGACCAAGGTTTGGGAATGGGAAGTCCTTGTTTTAGAGGGATAAACAAGGTGTGAGTGTGCTGGGTTGGGGGTTCCCTCTGCCCAAGTCCATCTCTAGAAGTCACCGGACACCTGGGGTCCATAAAAACCTCAAAATATCAAGAGTGAGTCCAAAAAAATCCTCCAGGAGTTCCCCCTTAATAATCTCCTCATTCTGGGGGTCCCCCTTCTCAGGGCTGCTGGAGGGTTTGGGAGGTCTCAGGGGTCCTCCCATTCAGCCTCTCTGCATTCCAGGCCCTCCCTCTCTCCTGCTACTCAAAAAATATTGACCCCAAAACCTCTCAAAGTCCCCCAAAATCGTGCCAAAACACATAGAAATATCCCAAATTTCCCCTTCAAATCTGCCCTTGATCTTTCAAAAGATTCCCTCTATTGAAATAGCCCAAAAATTCGGGGGTTTCTGGGCTCAGCAGGGTCCGACTTGTAAGCAGCCACCACTGCCGGCAGTGCGACTGGTGAGGCTTGGAAAGGGCGTGGGGGCACCACCAACGGTGCCCGAGGGCTGAGCGGAGCTGCTTGGCAACAACCCCCAGAACCCCTCCCGTGCCTGAGGGCTGAGCTGAGCTGGTCGGGAACACCGTGCTTGTCTCCACCTCTCGAAGTTGCTTCTTCGGCTCTGGCTGCTGCCCACGCCCGGCCTGGGCACGTTTCCGCAGGGTCGCTGCTCGTTGCACACCTGGAGGAATCGATCTGAGCCTCGTCCCGCCTGTCCCTTGCTGCGGCTCTTTCGGTGACACAGGCCGCTCCTCGCTGCGGCTCTTGGATTGGATTGGATTATTTTCTCTGGGTTTTCTTTTGTTCGCAGCTTGCCCATTCCGTGGAGCGAGTCCTGCAGAGACCCGGGGCAGTACCAACCCCTCTGGGCAGCTCCAAAGGGCCCCACCCGCCGCTGCTCCCCAAGGCCTCCCCGCCGCTCCTGGTGATCGGACACAGCAGGCGGCCCCGACTCCTTCCTCTTCTTCTTTCTCCTTCTTCCTCCTCGTGCCGGGATTCAGCCTCCACCGCAGTCCGGCTCCTTCTGCTGCTGCTGCTGCCTGGCATGAACCAGCGGTGCCGCTGCCAGGGCCGGAGCGCGGCTGCAATGCGACTGTCCTGCGCCTCAGGGCCGGGCCGGGGAGTGACCGCACGGGTGGGGAGGGACCCCCCGCTGGGCAGGGCAGGGACTGACCCCATGGGAGGGACCCCGCGCCAGAGCAGGGAAGGATTACTGTCCCTGAGGGGGAAGCAGTGGCACGAACTTTGTTTTTAATTTTGTTTTTAAGGTACTGATTGTATCATCAGATATGGTTAATTTATGGAGACTTGGGTTGTCTCTCTTTCCAGGAAGGCATTATCACCTCAGCTGGAGAGAGATTTTAGAGAATTTGTTCGGCATGGAGGTCTCACTATTGGAATACTTCCATGAAATGATGGACAACTGAGAACAAATCCAGCAATTGCTGCAATTTGTTGTCAGTGTCACAGTTTGCATTAGCTTTTCTTGTGAGCTTCCCTTTCCAAGGGTCAGGTAATGTTTGCTAAAGGTGTGTTTAGGAAAACAACATTATTGATTTTTGTTGGGGTGGTTGATTAGTTATGTTGCATTGCTGCAAACATTAATTTGTAAACATAAAAATGTAACCAATACCATAATTAACATTTCTGGTTATAACAGGTTCATTAGTTACTGTGCAGTCTGGTCTTGTTCCTCTGGCTCCAGAGCTGGTTTCATTCGCTGACAGGAGCCCAGGAATTTCAGCAGTTTCACAGCTGTGCAGGCAGTGAAGTCTTTTCACTGCTGCTTCAATGGTTTCTTGTTCCTCATCTGGATACACACCTGGCTTTTGTCTGGTGAGGGTGTGCTCAAACATTCGAGGTTATTAGAGAAATCAAAACAACAGAGTTTCAGCAACAACACAATGGATCTGTTTCCCACAGAGGGCTGTAGCAGCAGTTCAGTTTCTGGCCTCTGGCTGCCAACCCAGCACTGCGCTCACTGCTGTCACATGGAAACAGTGCAGGAGAGGTTTGTGAGGCTTCTGTGAGAAACTTGCTTAGTTCAGAGCAAGATTAAACTTCCACACAGGTAAAAGTGTCATTTTGTACAGGTCAGGGCAGGGAGACTGGAAAATCAGTCACTGAGTTCTGAAATAGGAGGCTTTGTAAAGCCTGCTTGCTTTTAGTGGTAATTACTTGTAACTGTTAGATGGTTTAGAGGTTCAATATAACTCATCTGCCAAGTTGACTGAAGTGGTTTGTTATTTTTTAATATGTAAGGATGGTGCTAGATTTGGATGGTTTTATATAAGTTTCAGCTGGCACTGGGAACACTGTATAAAAGTACTTTACACACTCTTTTGGTCAATGGTTAGTCTTTGCTTTGCACTGCAAAATAAAGTTTTAAGTACGGATTAATTTATAATGCAATCATTTACAGAATTGACATCAGTATTGTGGATTAATTTTCATTTTTCTGATTTTTGTTAGTTAACTCACTTTTGTTGTTACAATAGGTTTGTAATGTCTGGGGTTTTTCGCATGAGTTTTAACTCAACTTATATGGATTACAATTGAGTCTGCAAAGACAACCATTTCAACTTTTCTTGTTCACTTGCCAACTTAACACTTTCTTTAACACAATCAACAGTGTGGCACCAGCCCAGATAATCATACTAAATCAATCATATACTGTCTTTTGTCTTTCTGTTTATTACTAGTACGACACCTTTCAGTTCTCTTACTTGTGCACTTCTCAGTTTTTCTTTTATCACTTGTACTTTTGTTTCAATATTTAGAGCTATTGCCTGGTGTTTTTACAAATGCAGGGGTACCCATTCTGCTGCAGAGCTGAGCTATCACCGATATTGGCTTTGCCTTTGGCATTTAAAGCTCGTCTTTGCAAGCAGGCAGACTTTGGGGGGTGGAGAGGAAATAAAAAATTGACTTAATCTCTCCCTGAGGCTGGAGGAGTTTCTGTTGTCCGTCTATTTCTTCAGCAGTGTCAATTGGCATCTCTGAAGCTGCTCTCCTGCTGCCACACATCTACACATATACACACAGGTAGTTTGTATATATATACAGATATATTTCAAAAGGATGGTTAAGGTATCTGAGCAAACTGTTCGTGGTTATCACAGAAAATTCAGGAATATTTCTTCTTAGTAGTGGGAAGTAGATATAACATTTATTTTTGAAATTACAGTTTGATTCACTGGTTATTAGTTTTTAGGAGTTTCACCTTTTAGAGGGAATTTAGTATTTAGCT
>JAWWMJ010050849.1:0-10287 GCA_035047045.1 Vireo griseus
GCGGGGGGGGCCGCGTTCCGCCGTTGGCGTAGCGCCGGGGCGGGGCCGGCGCGCGGGGGGCACTTCCTGCCGCCGCCATTTTGTCGCGGACCGGGAGGAAGCGGCGGCGGCTCCTGCGCGGCGGCAGCGCCGGCCCGGCCCGGCCCGGCCCGCGGTGAGTGACTCCCGCTACGGCGCCGGGATTGCCCCGCGGAACCGGGCGTGGGCGGTGCCCGGGGGTGGGGCCGCGCCGCTGTGGCGGAGGGAGCCCGCTCCTCACCTCCCCCGTTAGGCCCAGCCCGCCCCCGTTAGGCCCGGGCCGCTCCCGCCGTGAGGGGCCGCCCCCGTTCGCTCGCCGTGAGGGGAGGACTTGCTGAGGGCGGCCCGAGGGTGCGGGACCTCGGCGGGTTCGGGGCTGGGCCCTCGCTCCGGCCCCTCACGGGCCCTTCCCGGTGGTTCTGACCTTCCCCAGGTCGCTTTTCCCCAATTCCCGGTTTTTTTCCGCTTTTCCTTGGCAATGATGACGTCGGAGGGCTCGGCACCGGGAACGGGAGGACTCTGGAGCGGCCCTCGGGGATTTTGGGGGTGGGAAGGGAGTCCCTGAGGGGGTCGCCGAGAGTTTGGGGGTGACAGGAGGTTCCTGAGGGAATTCCCGGTTTTTTTGGAGTGGGAAGAGAACACTGAGGCAATTCCCGGTTTTTTTTGGGGTGACAGGGAGTCCCTGAAGGTGTTTCCGGGAATTTCGAGGTGGAGAGACAACACTGAGGGAATTCCCAGGTTTTTTAGGGATGGTAAAGGAACACTGAGGGAATTCCCAGGTTTTTTAGGGATGGGAAAGGAACACTGAGGGAATTCCTGAATGTTTTGGTGTGGAAAGGGAATACTGAGGGAATTCCCGGTTTTTTGGGGATGGGAAGGGAACATTGAGGCAATTCCTAGTTTTTCTGAGATGGGAAGGAAACACTGAGGCAATTCCCGGTTTTTTTGGGATGGGAAGGAAACACTGAGGCAATTCCCGGTTTTTTTGGGGTGACAGGGAGTCCCTGAGGGTATTCCCGGGAATTTGGCTGTGGAGAGGCAGCACTGAGGGAATTCCCGGTTTTTCAGGGATGGGAAGGGAACACTGAGGGAATTCCTGAGCAGTTTGGGATGGAAAAGAAACACTGAGGGAATTTCCGGGTTTTTTTGGGATGGGAAGGGGACGCTGAGAGAATTCCCGTTTTTTTGGGGGGTGACAGGGAGTCCCTGAAGGCATTCCCGGGAATTTCGAGGTGGAGAGGCAACACTGAGGGAATTCCTGAGTGGTTTGGGGTGGAAAGGGAACGCGGAGGGAATTTCCGGGTTTTTTTTGGGATGGGAAAGGAACACTGAGGGAATTCCCGGTTCTTTTGAGGGTGATGGGGAGTCCCTGAAGGCATTCCTGGGAATTTGGATGTGGAGAGGCAACACTGAGGGAATTCCCAGGTTTTTTAGGGATGGGAAGGGAACACTGAGGGAATTCCTGTTTTTTTTAGGGATGGGAAGGGAACACTGAGGGAATTCCCAGGTTTTTTAAGCAGGGAAGGGAACGCCGAGGGAATTCCTGAATGTTTTGGGATGGAAAAGTGTCACTGAGGGAATTCCCAGTTTTTTGAGGATGGGAAGGAGTCACCGAGGGAATTTCCAGGTTTTTTGGGGGCGGGAATTGGGAGCCTGAGGGAATTCCCGGAGGGTTTGGGGTGGGAATTGGGAACCTGGGGGTGTCCCCGAGATTTTGGGGTGAAGGGGGGGTCCCTGAGGGAATTCCCGAGGTTTTAGGATTGGAATTGGGATCCTGAGGGAATTCCCGAGGTTTTAGGGTTGGAATCGGGGGCTTAAGGGAATTCCTGATGTTTTGGGGTTGGAATTGGGATCCTGAGGGAATTCCCCAGGTTTTGGGATGGGAATTGAGAGCCTGAGGGAATTCCCCAGGTTTTGAAATGGGAACTGGGGGCTTGAGGGAATTCCTGATGTTTTGGGGTTGGAATTGGGATCCTGAGGGAATTTCCAAGGTTTTTGGGGTTGGAATTGGGAGTCTGAGGGAATTCCTGATGTTTGGGGGTTGGAATTGGGAGCTTGAGGGAATTCCCGATGTTTTGGGGTTGGAATTGGGATCCTGAGGGAATTCCCCAGGTTTTGGGATGGGAATTGGGATCCTGAGGGAATTCCTGATGTTTTGGGATGGGAATTGGGATCCTGAGGGAATTCCCCAGGTTTTGGGATGGGAATTGGGATCTTGAGGGAATTCCCATGTTTTTGGGGTTGGAATTGGGATCCTGAGGGAATTCCCGAGGTTTTGGGGTAGGAATTGGGAGCCTGAGGGAATTCCTGATGTTTTGAGGTTGGAATTGGAATCCTGAGGCCATTCCCATATTTTTGCAGTGGGAATTGCTCTTCCTCTCCCATTCCCTTGGATTTCATTCCCCAAATCTCTGTAAAACTCCCCAAAATCCCTCCCGGTTTTCCCTGGATGAGGCTGAGCCCTCCCCGGCAGGGTTTTCCCGGTTATCCCTTGGATCCCAACATCAAACACTTCCCTGGGGTTGGGCTGGGTTAAATCGGGGCTAATTAACTGCTAATTAGCTCTTAATGACTTTGGGGCACCGGGCGGGGCTGGGGGGGGGGCGTTGGCTCTGAGTTTTTGGGAGTTTTGCAAAATTTTAGAGGAGTTTGGAGCAGCTTTTCCCAAAGTTTGGGGGAATTTGGGTGTCGTTTTCTGATTTTCGGGGTGGTTTGGGGATTGTCTGCCAGAGTTTTAGGATTGCTTGATGATAATTCCTAAAGTTTTGGGGTTGAGGATAATTTCCTAAAGTTTTGGGGTTATTTGAGGATCATTCTCCAAAGTTTTGGGGTTGTTTAAGCATCATTTCTGAGTTTTGGGACTGTTTTTTTGAGGGACATTTCCCAAAGTTTTGGGGTTATTTGAGGATCATTTCCCAAAGTTTTGGGGTTGAGGATAATTTCCTAAAGTTTTCGATTATTTGAGGATTATTCCCCAAAGTTTTGAGGTTGTTTGAGCATCATTTCTGAGTTTTGGGGCTGTTTTTTTGAGGGGCATTTCCCAAAGTTTTGGGGTTATTTGAGGATCATTTCCCGAAGTTTTGGGGTTGAGGATTAATTTCCTAAAGTTTTGGGATTATTTGAGGATTATTCCCCAAAATTTTGGGGTTATTTGAGCTTCATTTCCCAGTTTTGGGGCTGTTTTTTTGAGGAACATTTCCCAAAGTTTTGGGGTTGAGGAACATTTCCCAAAGTTTTGGGGTTGAGGATCATTTCCCAAAGTTTTGGGGTTGAGGATCAATTCCTAAAGTTTTGGGGTTGAGGATTATTCCCCAAAGTTCTGGGGTTATTTTAGGATCATTTCCCAAAGTTTCAGGGTTGATCCTCAATTGATTTGATCCTCAATTCCTAAAGTTTTGGGGTTATTTGAGGATAATTTCCCGAAGTTTTGGGGTTGTTTGAGGATTATTTTCCAGTTTTGGGGCTGGTTTTTTTGAGTATCATTTTCCAGTTTTGTGGCTGTTTTTTTGAGGAACATTTCCCAAAGTTTTGGGGTTATTTGAGGATCATTTCCCGAAGTTTTGGGGTTGAGGATTAATTCTTAAAGTTTTGGGATTATTTGAGGATCAATTCCTAAAGTTTTGGGGTTATTTAAGGATCATTTCCCAAAGTTTTGGGGCTGTTTGGGCACCATCTGTTAAATTTGGGGGATTTTCCACGTGACTCGTTGAATTTTGGGGTTATTTGAGCATCGTCTGCCAAACTTTTGGGGCTGTTTTAGGGTCTTTTGGGAAAGCTCTGAGATTTTCAAGCATCGTTTGTGAAATTTTGGGGCTCTTTGAGCATCTCTTGTCAAATTTTGGGGGCACTTCGAGCACTTGTCAAAGTTTTTTGGGAGGATTTGGCCTCGTTTGGTGAATTTTGGGGGATTGCAGCATAAATTGTGGAAGGTTTGGGGTTGTTGATGTCGTTTTTCAAGGTTTTGGGGTGGTTTGGGCATCGTTTCCTGAAGTTTGGGGCTGTTTAAATGTTGATCCTCTGAGTTTTGGGGTGGTTTGAGCATCGTCTGTCAAAGTTTTGGGGCAGTTTTAGGCTCTTTTGGAAAAGTTTTGGGGTAGTTTAAGCTTCATCTGCTGAAGTTTTGGGGTTATTTTAGGGTTTTTTGGGAAAATTCTGGGATTTTTGAGAGTTACCTGTCCAAGTTTGGGGGTGGAAGTTGTTGGTGGTTGTTTCTCAGAGTTTTGGGGTTATTTGAGGATCATTCCCTGAAGTTTTGGGGTTATTTGAGGATCATTTCCTGAAGTTTTGGGGGCGTTTGAGCCTCACTTGTGGAATTCTGGGGATGTTTGGGGATCTGTTGTCAAATTTTGGGGTGTTTTGAGCATCATTTCCCAAAGTTTGGGATATTTAAGGGTCATGTTTCAGAATTTTGGGGTCATTTAAGGACAGATTTCCGAAGTTTTGGGGTTGTTTGAGTATCATTCCTGAAGTTTGGGATGTTTAAGGATTGTTTTCCAGAGTTTTTGGGGTTATTTAAGGACCAATTCCCAAAGTTTTGGGGTTGTTTGAGGAACATTTCCCAAAGTTTGGGATATTTAAGGATCATTCCCAAAGTTTTGGGGTTGTTTGAGGTTCATTTTGGAAGATTTTGAGATTGTTTTGGGATCATTCCCAAAGTTGTGAGGTTATTTAAGGATTGTTATTGTTATTTAAGAGTTAAATTTTTGGGAAATTTGGGGTTTTTCCAGCCTGGAATAATTCCCTGGATTTTGGGGCTGTGTTCCCACTGGGATATGGGATGGAATTCCCTGTCCAAAATGGAGAAAAATGGGATTTTCCCTTTTTTTTTAATCCCCATGATTTTTCTACCATGCCTGATGTGATCCCAGATCCCAAAATTCCATGGAAAACATCGATTGATGCCTTCTGACATCGAATTCCTGGGCTTAAATCCTGATTTTTGGGTTATTTTGGGAGCAGGGGAGGGAGAATCCAAACCCTGACCCCTTTCTCATTCCCATTCCAGGAGATTTTTGGGAATTTTTGCCCCAAAATCCCCTTCTGGCAGCAGGGCCTGGATGGGATCCAGGAATTCCAGAGAAAATCTGGGAATTTTATGATTGGAGGTTGGAATTCCCTGGATTTGGGGAGGATCCAGAGGGTCCTGGCCTCGTTTTGGTGCTGTTTCCATGGAATTTTGTCCCAGAAATTTCCTTTTCCTGGGATTTTCGTTCCCAGAATGAGGCAGGAAAATGGGAATTTTGTCTGGGAGAATCCCACAGGAATTCCTTTGGAATGTGGTGGATACAGGATGGGAATGAGGAAAAAAGAGTGGGAAAAATGGGAATTTTTTGGGATAAATCCAATGCAGAGCAGGGAAAAATCCATCCCAGGATGGGAATCCAGGTTTGAGTCAGGATTTTGGGATGAATCCTGTAAAAAGTGTGGAAAAACCTGAATTTTTGGCTGCTGGGGAGGGGATTTTGGGATGTAATCGAGGGATTTGGGATCTCTGAGGCCTCGGAATCCTTTGGGATCCCAAAGCTTTGGGAGCAGCTTTGGCAACATCCCGAGGTTTTCTTTGGATGAGGATTAATGGGATAACAGGAGGGGAATTCTGGGAATCCCAGCCTGGAATCCATCCCAAATCCCCCTTTTTTTTTTTATTCCCAAGGAAAATTCCTAAATAATTTCATTTCCCTGGATTTTTTCATTTTCTGCAGGATTCTTCCCCAAATCTTTTTTTTTTTCATGGAAAAATCCCAAAATTCTGTGGATTGGGAAAAGCTGGATCTGTCCAAGTTATCATCCTGCTGAAAAAATTCCCTGGAAAACTGAAAAAAGCTGGGAAAAAGCCCCAGAATTCCCTTGGAAAAAAGGATTTGTGTGGATAAAAACCTAAATATTCCCTAAAAATCCATTTGGGGGAAATTCCAGCCTGGGAATTCCGAGCAGCAGCACCTCAGATTTGGGGAAAAACCTTGGAAAAATGGGAATTCTGAGGCTTTTTTGGGGGCAATTCTGCCAACTTTGGGTGCTGCAATTCCCCTTTTTCCCAAAATCCTGGGAAATTCCCTCAGGATGTGGCGTTTTCCTCGTGGATATCCAGGGAAAAGGATGTGGAATTCCTGGAAGTGACACCAGAATTCCCAGCTGGAATTTTGGGATGAGGATCCGAACCCCAAAGAGACCCCAAATTTCTCCTTTTTGTCCTCGTTCTGTTCCTTTTCCCAGGGAATTTTGGGATTTTCCTTTGGGAATTCAGTGCTGGGAGTTGTTATTGTCTGGAACTGGAGGAAAAGTGGGAATTTTCATCCCAAATTCCTGGGATCGAAGTGTTTGGGATTCTCCCTTAGGAATTTTGTGTTTTCACCCACAACTCAGGAGGAAAATCTGGGAATTTTTATCCCAAGTTTCCTGGGAGTTGTGAGGGGGAAAAAATCCTGGATTTGGGAAGGGAGGGGGAACAGGAATTTGGGATTGGTTTGGGAATTCAGGGGATTGGATTTTTTGTGGAATTCCAAGGGAAAATCCCTAATTTTGGGAAGGGAAGGGAAGTTTCCCTCTCATTATTCCAGACTCATCCTGATTTTTGTTGAATTCCCTCAGATTTGGAGCAAATTCCCAGCCTGGGGCGGCTCCAGGATGTTCCCAGAGGGTTGGATTTGGGAATTTTGGGAAGGTTTTTCCCATTTTTTTCCATCTCTGAGTTTGTTTTGGAGGCGAGGTTGGATTTGGGAAAGGATTCCAGGATTTTTTCCATCCCTGAGTTTGTTCTGGAGGATTTGGGAATTTTGGGAAGGTTTTTCCCTTTTTTTTCCATTTCTGAGTTTGTTCTGGAGGTTGGATTTGGGAATTTTGGGAAGGTTTTTCCCATTTTTTTCCATCCCTGAGTTTGTTCTGGAAGTGAGGTTGGATTTGGGAAAGGATTCCTGGATTTTTTCCATCCCTGAGTTTGTTCTGGAGGTCAGATTTGGGAATTTTGGGAAGATTTTTCCCAGTTTTTTCCATTTTTTCCCATCCCCGAGCGATCTCTGGAGTTGTGGGCTTGGATTTGGGACTCCACCACTTAAACTCAGCTCTAAACCTTGAATTAAACCTGGCTTTAATTCCTGGGGGGGTTCCAAGCCCAAGTAACGGCTCCAAACCCTGAGTAAGGCCCTGATCTACTTAAAACCAGCACTAAACATTAATTAAACCCAGATTTAATTACCCAGGGGTGACAAAGCTCTGAGTAAGGAGCGAGCAGGGCACTAAAACCTCACCTAAAGCCAGGTTTAATTACAGAGCCCTGAGGAAGGAGCGAGTTCAGTGCCTCAGACCACTTAAAACCAGCACTAAAATGTGAATTAAACCTGGTTTTAATTCCTGGGGGAGCTCCAAACCCTGAGTAAGGCCCTGGACCACTTAAAACCAGCACTAAAACCTCGATTAAACCTGGCTTTAATCACAGAGTGCTGTGTGAGGGGTGAGCAGAGCTCTGAGCTGCTTAAAACTGGTTCTAAAACATTCATTAAACCTGGGTTTAATTGCTCAGGGCTGGGATTTTGCCAGCCCTGGGGAGGATTTGGGGCTGGAAGAGGGAATTTTAGGGCTGGAATTTGGGAATTTTGAGGCTGGGATTGAGAATTTTGGGGATGGAATTGGGAATTTCAGGGCCAGAATGGGAATTTTGAGGCCAAATTGGGAATTTTGAGGCTGGAATTGAGAATTTTGGGGATAGAATTGGGAATTTTGGGGCCAGATTGGGAATTTTGGGGACGGAATTGGGGATTTTGGGGTTGAAATTGGGGATTTTGGGATTGGAATCAGGAATTTACGGGAATTCCCTTTTTTTTCCAGACCTTTTTCCAACGGGAGCGTGGAAAATGAAGGTCAGAGGCTGAGGGGGCCACACCTGGAAGGGGCACTTGGAATTCAGGTAAATTCCCCCAAAATTCCCTTCCTTTCCTGAGAAAAATGGGAATTTGGGGAGCACAAACAGCTTTTTTTGGGAATCACCGAATTGAGAACACTTGGAGTGATCCAAACTTTGCATTTTCCCGCTTTTCTCTCATTTTTGGAGGGTTTTTCCTCCTTTTTCCATTCCTGGGATCTGGAATTCTCTGAGAATTCCGACCACAGCTCCCTGAGGTTTTTGGGATTAGATTTTTCCTGGAAAATTTGGTCATAAACGGGAAAAAATTCTCCTAAAATCCACAATTCCTGTTTTTTCATGGATTTGGAAGGACTTGTTGTGTTTGACAGCTCAAAAATTTGGGAATATTGGTGGTTTTATTCCAAATAATTCATCATTCCCAAAAAATTCCAGGGGTTGGAATATAATTTTAAAGGGATGCTGAGGAATTTTGGAGGAGCAAATCCCAATTTTCCATTCTCCTCCAGATCCCAGAATATCCCAGGATTGGGAATGAAGCATTTTTGGGGCATTTCCAGGCAAATTGAGGACCAAAAACCCCCAAATTTATTGGGAAAAAAATTTCCCCATGGATCAAGAGGCTCAAGGTTCCCAGGAATTTCCCCCCAAGACCTCAATTTTTGGGGTAAAACCTCCTGGATTTAGGCTGGAATGAAGGATTTGGAATTTTGGGATCACCCTGATCCTTCCTATTTTCTGGAATTCCCTCCTGGCTCAGCAGGAGTTTATTTTTCCAGACTTTTTTTTTGGGATAATGACAAAATTTAATCCTCAGTGATGCTTTTTACTCCAAGATTTTCCTGGAATTTGATTCCCCATGGATTCCACTGCTTGGATTTGCCTTTCCACCCCCAATCCCAGCTTTTCCTGGGGAAGGAATTCCAGGATTTTTCCCTGAGGCTGAGCAGGATAAATTCCACCTGCAGCTGGAGCAGACAAAAATCCCTCCTTGAAATACAAATTTTGGGCTGGAAAAATGGGAAAAAACCTGGAAAAAACTGAAATATTGGTGCCAAACCCTCATCTTTCCCTAGGAATCTCCTGATTTTTGGTGATCCCAATAAAACCAGAGAGGTTTTCCTGGATTTCTGGGTGAATTCCTGATATTCCCAAGGTTTTTTTTTCCCCCTCAGAGTTGGGATCTGGAGGCAGCTGTGCCCGGAGCCAGGGAAGGATAGATGGACAAGCCAAGCAACTTCTGACTCTGCAGCGTTTTCCAGGATAAAATTCCATGGCAATGTATCCTACAAGGTACCTCAGGCTCAGGGAGGGCTCCTTGGCCTGCAAAACATCCCAAAAATCCTCTTTTTCCCTGAATTTCTGCCCTTTCCCCTCAAATTTCTCTCATTTTCTCCCTGGATTTCTCCTCATTTTCCCAGATTTCTGCCCTTTTTTCCCCACATTTCTCCCCTTTTTCCTGAATTTTTGCCCTTTTTTCCCAAATTTATTCCCAGTTCCCCAAATTTCTCCCTTTCCCCCAAAATTCTTAACCTTCCCAATGGTGTTCAAATGAATTCCCAAAAATTAATTCATCTGAGTTATCCCTGAATTGTCAGGGTTTGGATTACCCAAATTTCTTCCCATTTTCCCAATTTTTTTCCCATTTTTCTTTCTTTTCTTCCCAATCCCCAAAATTTCCTCTCATTTTCCCACTTTTCTTTGCATTTCCTGAATTCCTTCACATTTTCCTTAATTTCCCTCTCATTTCCACAAATTTATCTTCATTTTTCCCAAATTTCTTTCCATTTCCCTGAAATTTCTTTGAATTTCTTCCACTTTCCCCAAATTTCTTTGAATTTTTCCTAAATTTCTCCCCATTCCTCCCAAAATTCCCACACTCTCAATTCCCAAATCCCCTCTCACTGTTTTGCTCCACGATTCTGCTTCCAACTCTGAAGAAACTCCCTCTGGACGTTCCCAAATTTCCCCAAAACTCCCCCAAAACTGCTCCAAAACTCCCCAAAACTCGGGATTGAGCGTTTTTCCCACAGGGTAAAGGAAAACTCCCCCAAAACTCCCCCAGAACTCTCCCAAAACTCCCCCAAAACTTGGGATCGAGCCCTTTTCCCACAGGGTAAAGGAGAACTCCCCCAAAATGCTCCCAAAACTCGGGATCGAGCCCTTTATTCTCAGGGTAAAAGAAAACTCCCCCAAAACGCTCCCGGAACTCCCCCAAAACGCTCCTAAAACTCCCCAAAACTCGGGATCGAGCACTTTTCCTACCCTTTCCCCACAGAGTAAAGGAAAACTCCCCCAAAACTCCCCAGAACTCCCCCAAAACTCCCCCAAACTCAGGATCGAGCCCTTTTCCCGCCCTTTTTCCTCCGCAGGGTAAGGGAAAACTCCCCAAAACTCCCCCAGAACTCCCCCAA
>JAWWMJ010050851.1:0-10253 GCA_035047045.1 Vireo griseus
TCTTATATGTTATTTCCAGTTTATGCCCAGACTCTTAGCATTCTTGGCTTTTCTGGGTGTAAACCAGTTCGTAACACTGAGAACCATGTCAAATAAGAGGGAATGATTAAAGCCCCCTCTGTTGTTACCTCCCTCTTGGCTGCCAGTTTTTGCCTCTCAGTCCACCAGCTCATTCCCTTTTTCCAACTCTGAGCTCATTCTTTGTTGCACCTTGAAGTGCATGACTGCCACCTTTTCAGGTAGTTGGACTGATTTCAGTAACCTCAGGACTTCTTTTGCATGTTTAATGTTCTTGCCCTGCGAGTTCAACAGTCCTCTCTCCCTCTAGATTGCTCCATATGTATGCACAACCCCAAATGCATACCTTGAGTCTCTATAAATATTCACATCTTTACCTTGTGCCAAATCCAAAGCATGGGTTAGGGCAATTATTTCTGCCTTTTGTGCAGAAGTATTCATGGGTAAAGGTCCTGACTCTATTATGTCTTGACAGGTGGTAATGGCTTAGCCAGCATGTCTTTTACTGCTTAAGATGTAGCTGCTTCCACCAGTGAACCAGGTCTCTGCATCTTCCATGGGATGGTCCTTCAGACCCAAACGCCTTGAGCACGTGGCCTCGACGGTTTCTAGGCAGTCACAGTGCAATGGCTCTCCCGTATTTCTGCTGAGGAAAGAGGCTGGGTTGATAATGTTAGTAACCACAATCTCCACATCATCTTGTTCCACCATGATAGCCTGATATTTTAAGAACCTTTGTGGAGAAAACCAGTGCCCACCTTTCGCTTCCAGCACATACAGTATGGGATACTAGCACAATGATTTTCTGGTGTAAGGTAAATTTTCGTGCCTCCTGGATGTTTAGCACTACGACTGTAACTGCTCTTAAACATCCAGGCCAGCCTTTGGCAGTGGCATCTAGCTGTTTGGAAAAGTAGGCAACTGCTCGACAATAAGGGCCCAAGTCTTGCACTAGTATTCCCAGAGCAATCCCTTGTTTCTCATGGGAGAAAGGAAGAATTGTTTACTCACATGTGGGAGTCCTAAAGCTGGGGCCAGCATCAGGGCCTTCTTCAGTTGTCCAAAGGCCTGGGTAGCTCCCTTGGTCCATTGAATATCTTTCTGTTCAGTAGTGGTTAGCGCATACAGAGGTTCACAAGCAATCCATAATTATGAATCCATAAATGACACCACCCAGTCATTCCCAAAAAGGTTCGCAACTCTCTCACCATTCGTGGTCTTGGAGTCTGGCATATTGTCTCTTTTCAGTCCTGTCCCAAAGTCCTTTGTCCAGCATTGATTTCATAGCCCAGACAGACCACTTCACATTGCACTATCTGGGCCGTTTTCTTAGACACCCAGTATCCCTGGAGTCCCAAAAAGTTTAACAGACTTGCTGTCCAGGCCACACAAGCTTCCTCTGCTCGGGTGGCAATTAGAACATCATCTATGTACTGTAATAGTTTTCCTTCCTCAGGTGAGGCTTCTCAGGACTCTTAAATCTTCTGCGAGCTGATTATAGTAGGGCTGTTCTTGACTCCTTGAGGCAACACTGTCCAGGCAAGTTGGGTTTTTACCTGCTTTTAGGGTTTTCGCATTCAAATGCAAATATTTTCTTCCTGGCTTCATGGAGAGGGAGGCAAAACAAGGCATTTTTCAAGTCTAAGACAGTAAATCAAGTTAGTTCAGGTGTCAACACAGTTAATAAGGTATACGGATTTGCTATCACTGGGTTAAATATCCTCGGTTATTTTATTTACAGCTCATAGATCTTGGACCACCCAGTATGATCCATCAGGTTTACAAACAGGTAATATGGGGGTGTTAAAGTCAGACTCACATTCCTTTAATAAACCTAATTGTAAAAAATTTTTTATTACTGGGCAAATTCCCTCCCTGTCCTCCCTCTACAGAGGATATTGTTTCTCACTGGTTGTTGCCCCTCTTTGAGTCTGACTTCAACACGTGAAGCATTCCTGGCTTTCCCAAGCACATTGGTGGCCCATACCCCAGTGAATACCTGGTTCATTATTTCCTTGTTAATTTTTCCTTTAACCAGTGGAAACACTGGTTAAAAATAGACTCATTATTTGTATGTATTGCTGATCATTTACCTCTAGAGTAATCGTTCATTTTTCAAATTTAATGATTGCACCCAGTTACTCCAATAAATGTCTCTCCAAGAGTGCTTTCAGGGAGTTGGGCATGTACAAAAATCTATAGATGCTCCATTGTTTTCCCAATTTCTATTTTAAAGGTTTACAAAAATATGCCTTTTCATTTTGGTCAGTTGCTCCTTTTACCATGATACAGTCGTTTCCCAGGGGAGTCAAAGTTTGGTTCAGGACTGAATATGTTGCCCCTGTATCGGCTAAAAATTCCACTTTCTTTTCTTCTTTCCCTAGCTTCATTATAACCAGTGAATCCGCTATGGTAGATTGCCCAGGTCCCCATCAGTCCTCTTTGACATGGGCCACCACCCGCCCTCTCTGACTGCTCCATCCCTTTTCCTTACACTCATTTTTCCAGTGACCAAACTTCTTGCATATCGCGCATTGGTCCCTGCCTAATTGGGGTGGTCCCTGGCTAGGTTTTTTCTCCTTTTCCTCCCTGACGACTGCCACCATTCTCCTCTGTCCTCACTTGTAATCCTCTTCTCAATTACTAAACACCCTCCATGCTTTGTCTAATAAGATTTCCAAATTCCTCCCTTCCGTTGGACGTAATTTTTGAAGTTTATGCCTAATATCTCCCATGGACTGGCCCAAGAATAGAGATACCAATTGTTGTATCCCGAACTTCGACCCTGGACCCAGCAGTGTGTTATGGCACATCATGTCCCTCAATCGATCCAGGAATTCAGATGGAGACTCGGAAGGACCTTGCTTAATGGTGTATAATACTGACCAATTTATAGTTTTTAGGGATGGCTCTTTTCATCCCCTTTGAAATCCATTCCTGGTAGGCCTGTAATTTTTCTATATGTGCTGACCTATTTGGATTCCACTTCGGATCTTGGAATGGAAAATATTCTTTAATTTCCTCTCCTTTTACTTTGTAATTATTTTCAGCTAGGCTCTCTGCAGTCTTTTAAATTAATTGCTTTTCCACTTCAGTCATGGATTCTAACAATAATTGTGTATCATTCCAATCAGGATTACTCTGCTTTACAATAAACTGAAAATTTTTAGTTACACTTCTGTCAATTCTGGTAAACTCTTGCAACTCTTTTCCATGCCTCTAGATTGGTGGTGGAAAAAGGTACCTTGATTAACACCGCATCCCCATCAGGTCCCACAGCCTCTTGGAGATGTGTGTGTAACACTGTTAGAGTAGATTTCCTCCAAGTGCAGGAGGACACAGGGATGCCCTGGGGAGTTGGGTTCCATTAGAATCTGCATCCTTTTCCTGCAGTCAAGGGGGAGGCTTAAGCAGATCAATTAATTCGTGTTCTGGTGCCTGATGAATTTTATGCATTTTTGTACACCTTTTCCTGATACTGCATGCCGAGCAGCACTGCCCCAATCTGCCCTTAAGCTCTCTGTTACTTTCCCTTTTGAGGACAAGCACCATAGGGTCTGTGGTGGTGTGATCCCACAGTCCCTCTGCCACTCTGGATGGTTCCAGAAGGTGAAAAACATGTCAGCATAAGATACCTCATCCCACTTTCCCTCTCTCCTTAGAAACAACATTAGATGTCCATTGATCCATTAAGTGGCCACTTTGCTTCATCACCTAATTTATAGAGTGGCCACCACTGATTACAGTCCTTAACAAGACTGTTCTTGCTCTCCGTACCCCCAGTTGGAGCAATATCTTTCTAATGTGCTAATATGTAGCCAAGGAGGCTCTTTCTCAAAATTTCTTTGTTCTGGTTATTTCCTTTTTTTTTTTGCTCTCAACTTTGCTTCCCTTTATTCAAATCTTTTCTTACGAATGTCTATAGTTCTTTCCCAATCTTTCTCCCATATGTCCCAAATTTTGGGAAGTAACTTTTCCACAAACAAACTTCACAATATCCAGTTCCTGCTGGGCTCTCTCCTAGTTATAAAATTCTGGGGTTTGAGGAAAGCATTTAGAACCCTCAGCTCTCTGTCTTTTAGGTTATCAATACCACTCTTCTCACAAGATTTCCACTTTAACAGAATCCAGGCCAGATGCCAATTTTCATGCAAATTTAGGGTGCCAGTAAACCCACAAACAGAACAAGGGATTCCCCTCCGATTAGGGGGAATTATCAGAGTTATCTGGGATGGGTTAAAGCACGCAAAATCTTGCTTACCCGACACACACACACATACAGCAACACTTTTAGTGACACTTTTAAAAAGTACACAAAAACTCACTTACCTGACACACACATACATACAGCAACACTTTTAACATTTCACTCCAGTTAGTGTCCCTCCAGCAGCTGCAAATATTATCCAAGTGATCACTTAAGAGGTTCTGCTTACCCTTCTCCTGCTTCTTAGGCCTCCCAAGCGTGCCTTCCCTGTGGGAGAAATCACACAACCCCAAGGAGCCACCCGCTTTCCATCTGCACCAAAACCTCCCATCGGTGCCCAGCAGAACCCAGCGTGGCTAGCAAATGCACAATGTGTGGACAGTATGGACATATAAGTGCGCAGTGTCCACAAGTAAAGAAAGAGGGGAGGGAGGAGCAGTTCCTGGAGTGTCCCCCGGAGGGCAACAGCAAAAAAACTAAAGGGGGAGCGCGATTTTGCCACACGTGCAGACACAAATGAGGCAAAGCAGAACAACAGCACTGAGACATCCAGAGGCTTTGCCGAGGCGTTTGGGCAAATAACCTTCGGAAAAAAAAGTGATGTTTTGTGTTGTGTTCTTACCGTTCCCTTTCTTTTTCAGTCACCAGATTGGCAGACTTTTGTATCTGACTGGACTTTACCAGATTTGACCTTTACCAACCAGAATTGGCCACCCAACTGTAAGTTTCTTGTAGTTGGGATTGATAAACACACACCCCCCCCCAAGATTGAAGTTGCTCCCAATGTAGTGCCTACCGTTTTGGGATGACTCAGTCTTTTGGCACGTTGTATTCAGACCCCCCTTTTCCTGCCTAGTGGACAAGTCATTGCCCAGCTGGTTCCCATCTTAAATTTAGCACTTAATGACCCTCGGCCCCATGACAACATCAATCTAATGATCTATTGGGCCGAGGCGATAGGGAAACAAAGACCTTTGGTATGGCGTTCCCTTAGACAGGAAAAAGACAAAATCCAGCCGCAGGGGTTAATGGATACAGGGGTTGATGTCACTGTACTCCACCACACAAGTGGCCGGTGCATTGGGAGCTGCAGCCCGTGGCTCGAAAAGTATCGGGTGTTGGAGGGTCAACATTGACACAAGTTTCGAAAAGCATGGTACAAATTGAGGGGCCAAATGGAAAATTGGCTAACATTTGCCCATTCGTTGCGGACTCAGGGTACACCCTGTGGGGAAGAGGGTCTCAATGGGGAGTGGAATTAAAGATCCCGGACACCCCCCAGCATTTTTAGTCGCAACCACTGAAGAGAGCCCGACTCAGAAACTCAGTTGGCTAAAAAATTCAGCAGTCTGGGTCGACCAGTGGCCACTGAGCAGAATCAAATTAAAGGTGCTCAATGAGCTCGTGGAGGAGCAAAAGGCAACATCGTTGAGACCACCAGCCCTTGGAATTCCCAGATGTTTGTCATTAAAAAGCCAGGGAAAGAAAAGTGGTGGCTCCTCCAAACCTCAGAAAAATCAATGAAGTAATTGAAGACATGGGGCCTCTTCAACAAGGGATGCCCTCCCCTACCATGCTCCCCCAAAACTGGCAATTGGCTGTTATTGACATGAAAGATTGCTTCTTCCAAATTCCCCTTCACCCGGCTGACGCCCCATGGTTTGCCTTCTCTGTCCCTTCCTGCAACAGAGAAGCTCCCTGGCGATGATACCATTGGTGTGTTCTTCCTGGGGATGAAAAACAGCCCTACCATTTGCCAATATTTTGTCCCCGGTACATGCCAAAGCAGGGGAGGCCATCATCTATCACTACATGGATGATGTGCTCGTGTGTGCACCCAGCGACAACAAACTCACAGAAATCCTTGACCAAACTATTATTGCCTTGAGCAGAGCGGGATTTGAGCTGGCCCAGGAAAAAGTGCAGAGGCTGCCGCCTTGGAGATAACTAGGTCTTGAAATTACTAACTGAACTATTGTTCCCCAAAAGATTCAATTAGCAGACAGGCCCCAGACTGCGCGAACTCCACCAGCTGTGTGGGCAGTTACAGTGGGTCAGGCCCTGGATCAGCATCCCTTAGGGAGATCTAAGCCCCTCGTTCAATCTGTTGAAAGGAGGAGAGGACTTGAACACGCCAAAAGTTCTGACCCCAGAGGCCCAAACTGCGCTTGAGAAAGTGACAAAATTGACAGCAGAAAGAAAGACATCCCAGGTACTGACCAAATCTGGGCTTTAAATTTATTGTTATGGAACCTTGCCACACCTACACAGATTGATCTTCCAGTGGGACCAAGGTGAGAGGGACCCCTGTGGTAATGTGATTTTGTTCTTGCTTTGTTAATTATCCCAATTGTTCCTTGCTTTCCCCCATTTGAATGGTTTGCCCCAGATCCCCCTGCAGAGTTGGAAAGAGTTTTGTAACGCAGTTGTTCCCTCCCCAAACTCATCCCGCAAGCTCTATATTTGGGTATGCCTCCTCCCCTGTTCCAGCCCTTTCCCTGCCTGTCACCCCCAACCCTGTCCCTTTGAGTTGCCAATCCTCCCGAACTGTGCACTCCCACCCTGGAAATCCCCTTTTTCCTCGACGCCCCTATGGACTTTGGAAATGCCAATCATCCCAAGTTGAACCCCATTGGCTCTAAGCTCTGTGGACCCTCCCCTGTCTCCTCCCTTCGAAAGAGCCCATTGGCCTTTGAATTGTACCCTCCCCTAAGACAACCCCCTTTAAAAACCCTTGCGCACCCTACTCCTCCAGTTCTCTCTGCCAGTCCCCCTGGGAGCAGGAAGGTGTGCTTGAGCTCTTGGCACCCCTCGGCTTTGGAATAAAGCTTGATCTCCTGGACAAACTGGTAGAAGGGCTCATCTTTCTTCCCTTACCTTGATCCCTCGATGCTGTAGCAAGCCTTAGGTGCTGTGCAGACGAAGTGGTTGCTTAGCAACCAGGAGCCTGCCACTCTTAAGCCACCAGCTTAGAGCAGAAGGAGACTGCTGACGCACCGGATATCTCAACGCACACAGAAGGCAGAAATCTCCCTCAGTCTAGCCGGGCAGGTGAGGCCAGGCACAGAGCCCCCTCACCTCTCATCCTCCAGCGGCCAGGCCTTAAGTGCGCTGCGTCAGACCCCCTCTTAATTATAGACTGGGTGTTCCTGAGCCACCGGAGACCCAAAAGTATCACCAGGCCACAAGAGTTGATGGCCCAGCTGATTTGTAAGGCCAGGCTCCGTCTGCAAACATTAGCTGGGTGTGATTTCACATGCATTCACCTCCCTATCCAGTTATCAACCGGCAGGTTCACAAAAGAAAGCCTGGAGCATTTGCTCAGAGGAAATGAGTCTTTGCAGTTCGCTCTGGACAGTTACTCCGGACAAATTTCAATTCACAGTCCAGGCCATAAATTCCTCAATGAGAATTTCAATTTGATTCCAAAAGATACAGAGCCGGAAGCCATTAAATGCCTTGACCATTTTTACAGATGCATCTGGAGGATCACACAAGTCTGTCATAACTTGGAAAGATCCTCAAACTCAGCGGTGGGAGACTGATGAAGAGATTGTTGAGGGGTTCCCTCAAGTTGCTGAGTTGGCCACAGTTGTCAGGGTTTTTGAGAGGTTTTCTGAACTGTTCAATCTAATAACTGATTTGGCGTATGTTGCAGGAGTAGTGGCCAGAGCAGAGCAAGCAGTTTTAAGTCAAGTCTCAAATCCGGTCATCTTTTGCTTGCACTCAAGACTCATATATCTAGTCTCTCACAGAGAGCAATCGTTCTTTGTAATGCATGTGAGGTCACACACCGATCTCCCTGGGTTTATAGCAGAAGGGAATCGCAGAGCGGATGCACTGGCTGCTCCAGTGCAGCTGGGAGGGAGGCCTAACTGATACCAAGAAGCCCTCATAAGCCATCAACACTTTCACCAGAATGTCCCAGGCCTCATCCACCACTTCCACCTGCGGTGTGATGCCATCATGGTCACATGTCCCCAGTGCAACAAAACCAATGCGCCCTCCTCCCTGGGAGCAAGAGTCAATCCCCGCGGCCTAAAAAGTTGTGAGGTGTAGCAAACAGATGACACCCACATTCCCCAGTTTGGCAGATTTAAATACGTACATGTGTCGGTCAACACTTTCTCAGGTGCAGTTTATGCCTCCACCCACACAGGAGAAAGGATGCTGGATGCTAAAAAACATCTAATTCAAGCATTTGCGTTCCTAGGAGCTCCAAAGAATTCTGAAAACAGATAATGAGCCAGCCTATATCTCCAAGGCATTCAGCAATTTCCTGTATGCCTAGGGAATCCAACACTGATGAGGGATCCCACACTCTCCCACTGGTCAGGCAATAATAGAAAGAACCCATCATACCTTAAAAAACATCCTATACAGGCAGCAAGATGACTCAGACCTGATCTCCCCACACCTCCATTTAAATAAGGCCTTGTTCATCCTAAATTTCTTAAACTGCTCTTTTGAAAATCTCAACTCCCCTGTTTTACGTCACTTTAATAGTAACCCTGATTGGAAATTCTCCTCAAAACTCAAAGTTACGGTAAAGATTTCAGAAACAAATCAGTTAGAGGGTCCATTTGATTTGCTCACATGAGGGAGGGGATACGCATGCGTGTCCACCCATGTGGGAGCAAAGTGGATTCCTAAATGCCTTGTCAAGCCTTGGATTCCACCACACTCTGCCACTCCTACCAACTGTGTCACACCACTGTCCGTAGAAAACCCCACTGACGATGCTGTAGCCTCAAATTGGAAAAAGAAAAATGACGTTGAAGTTCCCCCAGAGCTGAGCCCTTCCTTTTACCATCTCCCCAAATATCTCTAGCCCAGCTTTTACCCTTCTCTCCCATGACACTCCTGTGTTTGCCTGCCTAAAGAAGTTGGTTTTGTACAGTGTCTTAATTCTTTGTGGTTTTGCCCAGGAAAATGCCTTCAGTTAACCCTTGCCTGGCCACTTATCTGCTCCTCCTGACCCTCTCGTTGACATCAGAATGGATTGTCCTCCAGCCGAAAGCCAACATGTGGCCCACCCTAGCCAAATCCCTGAACCAGTCCCGATTGTGCATGTCCATGGGCAGTGCAGAAGACCCAATGTCCACTTGCCTGGTTGGGATTCCTCTCCAAGCCAACGAGTACCCTTTCACTGGTAAAAAGCCCGACCCTGTTTCCACCTGGGATGAGTGCACAAAGCTGTTCCCAACTGCACCAGAAGAGCCCCAGGAGCTAATCTCTTGAGGTCTTCCCAAGCTACATTCTGCATGTCTTTTAATTATAAAATCAGAACACGTGAGTGGTTAAGTGGAAAACCTCACACCAAGCTCAATGACGTAACACTGCCCGACCACTCTTATCAACCACCATTTTGGTGTAATTTTACAGCAGCAAGAACAGCCAACTCCACTCAAAACCCCAGAGTGCTCCCTAAAGGGGTCTTCCTTATCTGTGGAAATAGGGCCTGGGCAGGAATCCCTTCTCGTCTGAAGGGAGGACCCTGCACCCTGGGGCAATTGGCCCTTATGCCAGACAAAAAGCATTTAATTGATCGGAAAAATGCAAAAACCTCGATATTTAGCAAGAAGTCCATTCATGATTTGGAAGAAAATTGTAATTCTGAAACAGAATCTTGGCCTAAGTCTGAAATTGTTGCGGCATCTTTGCTACTCCCCTGGGTGGCTGTAGCTAAAGCTGCATGAGATTAGACATATAGAGTGTTGGTTAGGCAAGCATGCCAATCTCACTTCCAAGGCTTTAGCAGAACTCCTAGAAGACGAAGAGACAACCAGGAAAGTGACCCTCCAGAATTGGGCAGCTATCGACTTCTTGCTACTAGTCCATGGACGCGGACGTGAAGAATTGGAAGGACTCTGCTGCTTTAACTTAACATCGCACAGCACAAGCATACATTCTGCCATCAGCAACTGTCTTGGTTTGAAAGACAGGTGTTAGCTAAGGAAGGCAGAAGCCTCCCTTTGGAATGGAAGATGTAACCCCCTTCCCTCTGAACTATTATAATTTTGAAATC
>JAWWMJ010050852.1:0-10235 GCA_035047045.1 Vireo griseus
TCCTCATCCTCATCCTCATCCTCATCCTCATCCTCATCCTCATCCTCATCCTCATCCTCATCCTCATCCTCATCATCCTCGCCTTCCTCATCATCCCCATCCTCCTCCTCATCATCATCATCCTCCTCTCCTTCCTCATCATCCTCATCCTCATCCTCATCATCCTCCCCATCACCATCAACCGCGCGCCCTTCCTCACCCGCGGGCACCACTGTGAGCCTTCCTCCTCCTCCTCCTCCTCCTCATCATCATCCTCATCTTCCTCCTCCTCATCATTCTCACCTTCCCCATCCTCATCCTCCCCATCGCCATCAACCGCACGCCTTTCCTCACTCGTGGGCACCATGGTGAGCCTTCCTCCTCCTCCTCCTCCTCCTCCTCATCATCATCCTCTCCTTCCCCATCCTCATCATCCTCCTCCTCCTCATCATCATCATCTTCACCTTCCTCATCATCCTCATCCTCACCCTCATCCTCATCCTTGCCATCAACCACGTGCGCCACAGTGAGCCTTCATCGTCACCCTCATCATCGCCATCTTCATCACCCTCCTCATTACCTTTGTCATCCTCATCCTCCCCATCACTGTCACCCATGCGCCCTTCCTCCCCTATGGGCACCTCAGTGAGCCTTCATCACCCTTGGCCTTCCTCGCCCTCCTTGTCAACCTTCCCCCTCTTCCTCCTCCTCCTCAGCCTCAGAGATGCAGCTGGACTTCCTCCTCCTCTTCTTCCTCCTCCTCCTCCTCCTCCTCCTTTTTCTGGGGATCCCTTAACCAACCTTCATCATCCTCATCCCCCTCTTCCTCACAGGGACCCCAAAACCCTCATCAACATTATCATCATCATCACCACCACCATCCTCTTCCTCAGCCTCAAGCTCCCTCAACTTCCTCTTCACCATGACAGGGACACAGCTGGCCCTCCTCCTCCTCCTCCTCCTCCTCCTCCTCCTCCTCCTCCTCCTCCTCCTCCTCTTCAGCCTCAGGGACACAGTCACCCTCTCTCCTGCTCCCCTTCATCTTCCTCCTCTGTGAGACCCCAGGACCAGTCTTCATCATCCTCCTCCTCCTCTTTCTCCTCCTTCCTCTTCCTCCTCCTCCTCACTGCCTTGGGAACTTGGGACCTCCTTCCTCCTCCCTCTCCTCCTCTTCCTCGTCCTCCTCCTCCTCCTTCTGTTCACACCCAACCCCCTCCTCCTCCTCCTCCTTCTCACCCTCCTCCTTCTCCCCACCTGCTAGCGGCTACTTCAGCCTGGCCTTCCTCCCCCTCCTCCTCCTCCCCTGTCACCTCCTCTTCCTCCTTCTCCTCCTTCTCCTCCTCCTCACTGCCGTGGGAATCTGGAAGAGCCTTCCTCCCCCTTTTCCTCTTCCTCTGCCTCCCCCTCTTCCTCTTTCTTCCTCCTCCTCCTCCTCCTCCTCCTTCTCCTCCTCCTCCCCCCCCGCACCAGGGCCGGGCGGGGTTTGGGGGTCGGGGCAGGGTTTGGGGGGGTCCTGTGGGGTCTGTGCTCCCCCCTCCCTGCCCCCCCGTGTGTCCGTGCCGTGTCCGTGTCCCTGCACACGCGTGTGCCAGCCTGGGGGTCACGAGTGTGCCCACGTGCGGTTTTGGGGCGGTTTTGGGGTGTTTTGGGTGTGTTTGTGCACTCTGAGCCCTCGTGCAAGGCCATGGGGGGAGAGGGAGGGAGGGGGTCAAGAGGGACCCCCAAACATGAGAAGGGGCGGGGGTCCTGATGGTCCCGCAGCCCCTCCCCCAAATTCAGGGGTTTCCCCGAAAGAATTCCAGGCTCGGTGTTCCTCAGCACCATCCCCCCCCGGATGTTGTGAACCCCCCAAATTCAGGGGTCCCCATGAACACTGGGGTCGTCCCCTCCCCCCCCAGATTTCAGGTCACTCCCAAACTCCGGGGTCTCTCCTGTGCTTCCGGATCCCCCCCCCTCACGTGCCGGGGTCCCCCCAAATTCCAGGCTCCTCCCCGCACTCGGGGATGTTGGACTCCCCTCAAACGCCACCTCCTGAGTCCCCCACAAACCCCTGCGACCCCCCCCCCCAAAAAATCCACTTACCTCTCCCACTCCAGAGAGTCCCCCACGAACTCCTGCTGCCCCCCCACCCCTGAGCCACCCCCTTTGCCCCCTAAAACCCTCCCCCCGTTTTTCTCTCCCTTCCCTTAGCGGGCACCACGTACATTTTCGGCAAGGGGGGGGCCCTGATCACCTACACGTGGCCCCCCAATGACCGGCCCAGCACCCGCGCTGACCGCCTGGCCCTGGGCTTCAGCACCCGGCAGCGCGACGCGGTCCTGCTGCGCGTGGAGAGCGCGGCAGGGCTCGGAGACTTCCTGCAGCTCCACATCGTAAGGGAGAAGAGGGGAGGAGGGGGGGGTGTCCAAAAAAAAATTGGGGTACGGAGGTCCTGGGAGGGGCTGGGAGGGGTTGGAGGTACAGAGGTGTGGGTGGGTCTGGGGGTAAAGGGGGTACAAAAGGGTCTGGGGGTGCTGCTGTGAGTGGAGAGCGTGGGGTCAAGGCTCTGGGAGTTCCTGTGGGTCTGTTTTGTAAGGGGAGGAGGAAAAAATGGGGGTACGGGGGTCGTGGGAAGGGGAAATGGGGGTACGGGGGTCCTGGGAGGGGGGTGAGGGTCCAGGGGATCTTCAGGAGATCTCCGGGGATTTCTGGTTAAAGGCTGGACTTGGTGACTTCCCGCAACGCCACAGCCTGTAAAGAGGGGCCGAAATTA
Organism: Vireo griseus; assembly: GCA_035047045.1. Classification (NCBI taxonomy): domain Eukaryota; kingdom Metazoa; phylum Chordata; class Aves; order Passeriformes; family Vireonidae; genus Vireo; species Vireo griseus. The sequence goes on from JAWWMJ010050852.1 coordinate 2,732, forward strand.
GGGATTGGGGGGGGCAGGGGGGGCAGGGGGGAGCAAAGGGGTTTGGGGGTACGGGGAGGACTCTGGGGGTTCCTGCTAAAAACCAGATTTGGGGACTTCCCGCAGCTCCACATGGTGAGGAGGGGACAAAATTGGGGTCTGGGGGGTCCTGGGGGCTCTGGGGGACTCCTGGTCAAGGCCGGATTTGTGAACTTCATAAACGGAGCCAAAAATCGGTGGTGCGGTGGGGGGAGGGGTGGGGGGATGGAGGTCTGTGGGACGGGCACCCACCGGTGCCACCTTCCCCACGCAGGTGCAGGGGGCCGTGGGGGTCCTGTTCAACGTGGGCACCGAGGACATCGCGCTGGAGGAGCGGGGGGCGGCCGTCAGCGATGGGCGCTTCCACGTCGTCCGCTTCACGCGCAGCGGCGGCAACGCCACGCTCCAGGTGGACGGCGGCCCCCTGCACGAGCGCTACCCGCCAGGTATCCCCCGCCGCGCCCCGGGCACCCTAGGGACCCCCAGAGATAACCCCCAGGTGTTCCCCAGGTACCCCCCCCCCCCCCGCCGGGGCTCCTATGGACCCCACAGGTACCACCCTGGGCACCTCCGGGTACCCGCAGGGCTCTGACAGACCCCCCCTGCCTCCGCCCCAGGTACCCCCTCCTCACCAGGTGTTCCTCAGGTACCCCCAAGGCTCCTCCAGGCACCCAAGGGACACCCCAGGTACTTGGGGATACCCCGAGTGGCACCTTCGGACACTCCAGGACACCCCTATGGCATTTGTAGCCCTCCCCAAGAGCACCCCCAGCACCCACAGGGCCCCCTAGAGCCCCCCCCTAACGAGGGCACTAACGAGGCAGTGCTAACGAGGGGACCCCCGCCCCTCCCCCACTAATGCCCCCCTAAAGGCCACATAAACCTCCCCGAGGTCCAACTCCTCCCTCCAGTGACACTGGGGCCACCCCACCCTCCGGTGGCACCGTGGCCAGGGCTGGGGACATCAGCAGGGGTGTCACGGCTGTGGGGACACCGATGGTGACACCATGGTCACCCATGGCCACGCCAGAGGTGACACCTGTTTTCCTACTGTGGTGACACCGATGGTGACACCAGGGACAAGGCCACGGCCACACCAAGGTGCCGCTGCTGGTGACACGGTGGCCACTGTGACCAACACGAGGCCCGGTGGTGACACCCACGGGCTCACACCCCAATGGCACCGACAATGACACCACAGTCCCACCACGGTGACATTAATGGTGACACCACGATCCTGGTTGGCAGCGATGGTGGCACCGATGGTGACACTGATGGTGACAGCAGCGATGAGGTCACGGTCACATCGTGGTGACAACGTGGCCACGCTGGGCTGCCACAAATGGTGCCACTGGTGATGCCAACGGTGACAGCAGTGGCAGGGGCATGGTCCCACCGCGATGGCACTGATGGTGACACCGCTGGTAAGACCACAGTGACACCGTGGTGACACCAACAGGGCCACTAACAGTGAAACCACATTGCCACCACGGCGGTGCTGATGGTGACACCACTGGGGAGACCACGGTGACACCGTGACAACAGTGATGCCACTGAGACCACGGTGCCACCACAGTGCCACTGATGATGAGGCCATGGTGCCACTCGGGTGACGCTGATGGTGACACCGATGGCAAGGCCACGGTCCCACCATGGTGACACCAGTGGTGCCACCGATGATGAGGCCACGGTGCCACTCTGACGGTGCCACCGATGGCAAGGCCACGGTCCCACAGCGGTGACACCACCAAGGACCACCACCGATGACGCCGCAGTCCCGGCACGGTGCCACCGCGACGGTGCCACCGCCGATGTCCCCCCTGCCCTGCCGGCGTCCCCGTGCCGTGCCCCGTGTCCCCGTAACGCTCTTCTCCTCCCTCCGAAGGCAGCGGGGACAGCGAGCGGCTGGCGCTGGCGCGGCAGCGCATCCCCTTCCGCCTGGGGCGGGTGGTCGATGAGTGGCTGCTCGACAAAGGTAACGGCAGCGAGCGCCCCCCACACACCTGGGCGCCCCCCACACACCTGGGCACCCCCCACACCTGGGCACCCCCCCCCTCACCACGCCTGGGCGCCCCGCTGCGGCCGGGACCCAGAGATTTGGGGTCCCAGGTGTCTGGAACCCACTGATTTGGGGGAGTGTCTGGGACCCCCCAACACCTGGAGGCTCCGACACCTGGGCGCCGCCGCACCTGGGCACCCCGCAATGGGGGGACCAGGTGTCTGTGGGCCGCACCACCCCTCCCCGGGGGGTTCAGGTGTTCGGGCCCCACCTGTTTGGGGGTCCCAGGTGTTCGGGATCCCAGCATTTGGGACCCCGATATTTGGGGGGCTGCGGCACCTGGGCCCCACAGGTGTCCAGGAGCCACGTCCCGGAGGACCCCGTTGTCCAGGGACCCCCCAGGTGTCCGGGGAGGGACCGCAGGTGTTGGGGGAGGGGCCAGCCCCTGCCCCGCCCCCTCATTACCTGGTTAAAGGGACGCTAACGCACCTAACGGCCCCCCTAAACCGCGCTGAGCCCAGAGCCCCCCTAAAGCCGCATAAACCCGCTAAACCCCCTAACCCACACCTGCCCAGGGACTGCCCGCGGCCGGGGCTGCGCCAGGTGTGCGCCGCACAGGTGAGCATCAGACAGGCGTGCGCCGTACAGGCGTGCACCAGGTGTGCACCAAGGCTGGGGCGTGCACCAGGTGCGCACCAGGTTTTCGCTAGGTGTGCACCAAGGCTGGGGCGTGTGCCAGGTGTGCGCCGGACAAGTGTGCACCAGGTGTGCACCAAGGCTGGGCCGTGTGCCAGGTGTGTGCCAGGTGTGTGCTACAGCTGAGGTGTGTCCCAGGTATGGCCCAGGTGTGCCTCAAGTGTGCACCAAGGCTGGGGCATGTGCCAGGTGTGCACCAGGGACAGGTGTGCACTGGGGCACAGGTGTGTGAGCTAGGTGTGCACTAGGGCCAGGGTGTGTGCCAGGTGTGTATCGGGTGTGCACCAGGGCAGATGTGGGACCCAGGTGTGCACCATGGCGGGTGTGCATGAGGACAGGTGTGCACCAGGTGTGCGCCAGACGTGCAGCAGGGCCAGGTGTGTGTGAGGAAGGCGCACAGGTGTGTCTGCACACTGCCCAGGTGTGCACGGGAGCCGCCCCAGCCTCGCATGCCCCGGCCCGGCCCAGGCAGGACCCCTCCCCTTCCTCCCCTCCCCCTCCTCGCCCCAACTGACCCAAAATTGGCCGAATTGAGCCCGAGCGGAGCCGGGGGCCGGGGGGGGCGTTGGGGTCCCTTTAACTGCCCGGGGGGGAGGGGGGTGGGGGTGGAGGGAGGGGCGCGGGAGTGGGGGGTGGGGCACGGCTGCTCCTGGTGCGAGGCACACCAGGTGTGCCCCAGGTGTGGGAATGAGGGCGGGGCGACGGCGGGGTGGGGGTGACGGGGTGAGACAGGTCGGGCAGTGCGGGGGTGTGCCAGGTGTGAGTGTGAGGCAATGCCAGGTGTGCCAGGTGTGCAGCTGCCCCGCTTCATTCACGGGGGCGCGTGTGGCTGGGGTGACAGTGTCAGGGTGGCACAGGTGAGACAGGTGTGCCAGGCGCGCCAGTTGTGCCAGGTGTGGGGGTGAGGCAATGCCAGGTGTGCCAGGTGTGCAGCTACCCCTCTCCATCCATGGGGCTGTGTGTGTGGCATGACAGTGTCAGGGTAAGCCAGGTGAGCCAGGCGAGCTGGTGCCAAGTGTGCCAGGTGTGGGGGTGAGGCAACGCCAGGTGTGCGAGTCCCCCTGCCAGGCCGGCAGCTGCCCCCTCTCCACCCACTTTGGGGGAGTGATGTGTGTGTGAATGTGGAGTGACCGTGTCGAGGTGACGGTGCCGGGTGGGGGAGGTGACGCAGGTGAGCCGGTGCCAGGTATGCCAGGTGTGCCAGGTGTGCGAGCCCCCCCTCTCCCCCCCAGGCCGGCAGCTGACCATCTTCAACAGCCAGGCGCGCGTGCGGGTGGGGGGCCGGGACCGCGGCCGCCCCTTCCAGGGGCAGCTCTCGGGGCTCTACTACAACGGCCTGAAGCTGCTGGCGCTGGCGGCCGAGGGACACCCCCGCGTGCGGCTCGAGGGGGACCTACGGCTCGTGGGGGACCCCCCGCCACCCCCCGCGCCCCCCGGCGCCACCCCCGCGCCCCCCGACATGGCCACCACCATCATGGAGACCACCACCACCATGGCCACGACCACCACCCGCCGCGGGCGCTCGCCCACCCTGCGCGACACCGTCGCCCAGGTGAGGCGATGAGGAGAGGGGTGGGCAAAGGGGGTCTGGGGTGGGGGGAGAGGGGGGGGTTCTCAGGGACTGGTAAATTGGGGGGTGGGATATTGACGGAGGGTCCTCCAGAGGGCAGGGGGTGGGGGGAGAGGGAGGTTTGGGGGGAGGTTAAAGGGGGGAGGCTCTGCTGGGAGTTTGAGGGGGCGATAGAGGGTCCCAAGGAGGGGATATGGGGGGGATGGGGAGTTTAGGGGGTTGGGGGCTTTGTGGGAGGAGGTGGAGATGGGAGGACCCCAGAGAGGGGCTGGGGGGTCCACCTCGGACACCTGGGTGCGCTCAGGTGACACCCACACCCTCCCCCATGACACTGAGGGTCTCTGGGGGGGATGAGGGGGATTTGGGGGTCCCCAGGCCCTTGCTGAGCCCCACCCCTCCCCCGGGTGTCCCCCCAGAACACGGACGATCTGCTGGTGGCCTCGGCCGAGTGTCCGAGCGATGACGAGGACCTGGAGGAGTGTGAGCCGGGCACAGGTGGGTGCTGCTCCAGGGCCCCGGGCACACGCGTGTGACACGGCCACTCACACGCGTGTGACACGGCCGCAGAGCCCGGGGCTCTTCCCCACCCCCCCTCGGCGGGGGTGAGACTTCCACACGGGCGGGGGGGGCTGCGACACCTGACACGCACAGGTGCAGAGGTGTTGCACACGCGTGTGAGCAGGGAACGCGCCAGGCTGCTCACAGCAGGGGGACACGCGGGTACGGGAGCTGCTCACACACCTGGACAGGTGTGCTCACACCTGAACTGCTCACGCTCACACCTGTGCTGGACAGGAGCTGCTCACACACACACCCCTACCTGGACAGGTGTGCACACATCTGAACAGGTGTGCACACACCTGAACTGTGCACACTCACACCTGGACAGGAGCTGCTCACACACACACACACACACACACACACACACACCCCTGGACAGGAACTGCTCACACACCTGAACTGTTCACACTCACACCTGGACAGGTGTGCTCACATCTGAACTCACACACACACCTGGACAGGAGCTGCTCACACACAAACCTGGAGAGGTGTGCACACACCTGAACTGTTCACACTCACACCTGGACAGGTGTGCTCACACCTGAACTCACACACACTCACACCTGGACAGGAGCTGCTCACACAGCTGAACTGCTCACACATACACACACCTACCTGGACAGGTGTGCTCACACCTGAACTGCCCACACATACACACACCTACCTGGACAGGTGTGCACACACTGAACTCACACACACTCACACCTGCCCCACAAACGCAGCCCCCCCTACACACTCAGGTGCCCCCCCTTGCACACTCAGGTGCCTCCCCCGCACTCGCCCCCCCACCCGTGGCCCCGCCCCCACCTGCACACGCATTCCCGCCCATTCTAAGCACACACCTGAGCCCGGGGGCTGTGCAAGCCCCGCCCCCACCCCTGCTACCCCTGACGGACGGACAGTCGGACACTCGGACATTTGGACACTCGGACATTTGGACACTCGGACACTCGGACAGACAGGAAGGACCCCCCTGGTCTGGGGTCACCCCGTGGCCACCGGGACCTTGGCGAGGACCCTCCCCCTCCCCCAGTGTCACACGGGGCTCCCCGAGCCCGGACACCCCCTGGACACCCCGAGTGTCACCTGGACACCCCCCGGACACCTGGGGCCTCACCTGGCACCCACAGAGGTCACCTGGACAGCCGGCTGTGTCCCTCCCCCCGGACACCTGGGTGTCCCCCCCAGCACCCACAGGTGTCCCCTGGACACCCCGGTCCCCCCAGACCCCATTTGTGGGGGAGGGGTGGCAGCAGTCAGGGGAAGGGGGGAGGAGAGGGGGACAGACGGACGGACAGACGGACAGTGGACGGACAGTGGACGCTGGACGGACAATGGATGGACAGTGGATCCATGGATGGATGGGGATGGGGACGGATGCAAGGATGGGAGGATGAGTTCGAGGCTGGCTGGATGCAGGGATGGACGGATGGATTTAGGGATGGATTTAGGGATGGACGGACACAGGGACAGATGGTCGGATGCCTGTGGGGTGTCTGGATTGAGGGACACGGATGGATTTGGGAATGGATGGATTTGAGGATGGGTGGATTCAAGGACGGATGGACCCAAAGATCTGAGGATGGATGGACACACGGATGGATTTCGGGATGGACGGGTGGATGGACAGACAGATGCAAGGTGAATGGGTGGATCCACGGAGAGCTGGACAGGTGGATGGACACAGGGATGGGTGGACAGATTCAAGGATGGATGGCTGGATCTGAGGGTGGATGGACGCGTGGCCATGGGGGTGGAATTAGGGATGGATGGATTGAGGATGGATTGAGGATGGATGGATGGAAGGACAGATAGATGGACAGATGGATGGATGGATGGATGGATGGATGGATGGATGAATGGATGGATGGATGGACGGACGGGTGGATGAGTGGATGGATGGATGGATGGATGGATGGATGAATGGATGGATGGATGGACGGACGGGTGGATGAGTGGATGGATGGATGGATGGATGGATGGATGGATGGGTGGATAGATGGATTTAAGGCTGGCAGGATGGACACAGGGATGGCCAGGTGGCCACCATGGATGGCCAGGTGTAGGGCCGGGCACAGGGATGGATGGACGGATGGATGATTTCAAGGATGGCTTCAGGGATCTGCGGATGGATTTAGGGATGGACAGATGATTCACGGATGGATGGACAGAGGGATGGACTCAAAGATGGAGAGACAGATGGACAGGTTCAGGGATGGACGGATGGGTGGATGGATGGAGAGATGGATGGATTCAAGGATCCATGGATGGATTTAGGGATGGACAGACGATTCATGGATGGATGGATGGATGGACAGATGGATGGATGGACAGATGGATCCAAGGCTGATGGCCAATGGCTGGTGGCTGATGGCCGGTGGCCAGTGGTGGCCGGCGGTGGCCGGGGCCGGCCGGGGCCGGGCGCTGGCGCCGCAGGGGTGGCCGCGGCACCTTCTCACCGAGTGTCTCTTCTCTTCTTTTCTTTTTGTTCTTTTTTTCTCTTTTTTCTCTTTCTCTCGTTTTTTGTGTGCTTTCCCTTCCTTCCTGCAATTTCTTTTTCCTCCACGCTAAAATCACCCGGCCCCATCCCGCGATGTAAGTTGACGGCAGCGCCGCGGTTTGCGCTTAAAAACAAAAAACCGAGAAAACACAAAAAGTAG
>JAWWMJ010050853.1:0-10223 GCA_035047045.1 Vireo griseus
GCCCAAGCCGCGACGCTTGCGGTGGCATCCCAGGACTTCGCGCGCCCAGACCCGGCTCCGGCGCTCGCGACCCTTGCCGCGCGCCCGGCAAGATGGGAGGCCCCGCCGCGCGAACGCCATTTCCCGTCGCCTGCCGCAACGCCCGAAGCTCCGGCGCGCAGCTCGGTCCTCGACCGTCCGGAGGCGCCGGCGCAATCGGTCGACGTGCTGGCCGGCATCGCACGCGCGCTCGCCGATGAATGCGCGCTGCGGGGCATCGAATAATGCCCGATCGGCCGATCCCGCTCGTCGGCGACATTGCACTGGATGCCGTGCAGACGATCGCCCATCGCCTAGATGCCGGCTTCGCGCCGATGCGTATCGCCGGGCTGGCGGGCGAGGTCCAGCAGCGCGACGGACGGCCTTCGCACCTGATCGCCATCGAGGGGCTGTTGATCGGCGACGGCGCACGCGACACGCTCGGCAAGCTGCAATCGGCTGCCGGCGATGGCAGCGAACTGACGTTTGCGGCCGACATCACCGGCGCGCTCGATCTCTCGAGCGTCGTCATTCATTCCCTTTCCGCGCACGAGACGGCGGGCAATGTCCTGCGCATCTCCTACCGGCTGGAACTGGCCGAGAATCCACCGCTGCCGCCGCCGGCGGAAGTCTCCGGCGGGTTCGGGCTGGATGGGCTGGGGCTGGACAGCTTAGGGCTTGATGACCTTGGCATCGATCCCGGCGTGCTCGGCGAGCTTGCCGATCTTGCCTCTGATGTCGCCGCCGGCGTCGAGCAGGCGATGGGCGCGATTGACGCACTGTCGGCGCTGGCCTCGGGCGGGCTCGATTTCGGCGACCTGTTCGATCCGCTCAACCGGACCACCCAGGCCGTCCCCGCGATCGCGGGCAGATTCAGCGACGCGACTTCGGCGCTCGGCAGGATGTTCGGCGCATGACGCTGGCGCTCGCCCATTCGATGACGCTGGGTTCGCTCAGATACGACACCCATGCGGCGCAGATCGAGGTGACGCTGGCGATGCTGCCGCGCGGCGGCTCGGCGAGCGTCCGCCTGCCTTCGGCCGTGCGCTTCGAAGCCGAGCCGGGCGATAGCGCGGAGCTGAAGCTGGACGGTGGCGAGGGGGCCGCGAGCGTGCTCACCGGGCAGGTCGCCCTGGTGCGCCGTCATGTCGATGCGATCGAAGTCGTGCTCGCCGATGCCGGCGGGATGCTCGGCCGGCTGCGGCCATCGGCCAGCTTCGAGCGCCAGCCCGCGTCGGGCATCATTCGCAAGCTCGCGGGCGATGCCGGCGTGACGCCCGGCAAGCTCGATCTCGATCTCGACCTGCCGGCCTATGCCGCGCATCCGGGCCGGACGGCGGCGGAGCATGTTGCGCGCCTTGCCGACTGGGCCAATGCCATGGCGCTGGTCGATGCCGACGGGACGCTGGCGGTGCAGCCCGTGCCGGAGGGACCGGCCGACAGCGCGTTGCGCCATGGCCGCGAAGTCATTGCGGTCGCCCATGCCAGCAGCGCGCCGCTCAATCCGAAGCGCTTCCGTATCGGCTCGGGCCCGGCCGGCAACATGTCGGCGCCGGATGCGCTACGTCCCTCGACAGGCCCACTGCCTGATTCCGCCGATGCCGGCGGCGCAGGCGTGCACCGCGGATCGGCGCCGGCGCTGCGCACCCCATCGGCGGCGCAGAAGGCAACCGCCGCAGCGAGCGGTGCGGCGGCGCGGGCCGGCGAATGCCTGGAGATGCGCTGTTTCCTGCTGCCCGCCGTGCGGCCAGGCCAGGTGATCGAAGTGCAGGACCTGCCCGCGGGCCTGCCAAGCGGGCCGTTCCTGGTGAACGAAGTCAATCATCGGCTGAGCGCGGGCCGAGGCGAGACCATGGTGCGCGCGCAAATGCTGTCGGCTCCGGATCTGCTTGGCGCGCTGCTCGGTGCCGTCGGAGGGCTCCTGTGAGCGGCGCGCAACTCTTCGAGGGCATCGCGCGTATCGCGCGTCACGAAGTCGCCGCGCGGCCGACGCTGGCCGCGGCCACCGTGACTGCCGTCTTCGCTCATGAAGCGACGCCCGATCATGCCGTGAGCGTCCAGCTGCGCGACACCGGCCTTGTTCTGCTGCGGGTGCCGGTTGCGGTGGGTACCCTGGGCTATGCCGCCATTCCGGCGGTCGGCGACCTTGTCGTCGTCGCCTTCCTCGAAGGGGATTTTGATGCGCCGTTCGTGGTCGGGCGGCTCTATCACCCGGATCTCGATCCGCCCAAGCACAAGCCCGGGCAGATGGCGCTGCGACTGCCGGCTGGCGAAGACAGCCCCAAGCTGGAACTCGAGGTCGAGGGCGATGCGGCGCGCGTGATGCTGAAGCTGCCGGGCGACGTGCAGATCGAAGTCATCGAGGAAAGCATCAAGCTTGCGGTCGGCAAGATCGAGATTTCGTTGACTGCGAAAGGCGGCGGCAGGCTTGAAGCCAAGGCGGGCGGCGCGTCGCTGACCATCAAGGAGGATGGGGACATCGCCATGAAGACCAGCGGAAAGCTGAGCCTCGAAGGCTCGGACGTCGAGATCAAGGGCTCGGGCAAGGTCAAGGTCTCGGCCGCCATGATCGAACTCAACTGATGGGCCAGCCCGCTGCCTCCGGCGCAAGCATGGTAATGGCGATCGACACGCATATCGTGATGATCCCCTCGCCCGGCGGGCCGATCCCGACGCCCTTGCCGTCGCCCTTTCAGGGGCAGCTGAACAGCGGCCTCGTCCCGACCGTCAAGATCGCCGGCCAGCCCGCGGCCGTGGTGGGCTCGGGCGCCGACAATGTCCCCCCGCACATTCCGGCCGGCGGCCCCTTCCAGGCACCGCCGTCGAACAAGGCGACGATCCAGCAGGGGAGCACCAGCGTCAAGTTCGGCGGCAAGTTCGCCGCGCGGAATCTCGATCCGGTCGTGACCTGCGACGACCTCTCGCCAGGTGCGGCAAAGGGGCAGGTGATTGCCTTCGGCACGGTGATGGTCGGCTGATGACCGGATCGCTCGCCTCGGATCTGCTGGTTGCACCGGGCTTTGCCAGTCACGACGCTGCGGCGCTCGACGTGCGCGCGCATGCGCGGCGGCTGCGCGGCGGCGCCAGCGAAGTCCATGATCTCGACATTGTCGATGGCCGCGAGAATCTCGCGCAGGCGCTTCTGCTGAGGCTGTTGACGCCGCGTGGATCGCTCGCCCGCCTCGGCCATGCCGATTATGGCTCGCGGCTGCACGAACTGATCGGGCGCCGCAAGACCGACGAGTTGCGGGCGCTCGCCAAGGCGTTCGTGCTTGACGCCGTGGCGCAGGAGCGGCGCGTCGAGCCCAAGCTGGTCGCGTTCCGCTTCGAGCCCGATCAGGAGCAGTTGGACAGCTTCGCCTTCACCTTGTCGGTGCGCCCGGTCGTCGGCGGCGATCCCGTTGCGCTTGGCCTGGAGGTGGCGCTGTGAGCTATAGCCCGCGCCTCTACGATGCGATCGTCCGCGACCTCCTGACCACGCTGACGGGCGGCACGGTCGCGGAGACGGTGCCCGCGCCGATCGGCAATGCGCTGGTTGTCCCCGCCAAGCTGCGCGACCGGCCGGTGCGCCGCGTCTCCTATCTCGAGGGGTTCATCGGCACGCCCGAGAAGACCATGCCCTATCGTTTCACCGCGGCGGACTTCGAGCTGGTCGCGTCGGGCGACGATGCCGAACTCGATTCCATCCGGTTCCGCGCCGGCGGACGCAGGCCGGCACCGGGCACGCTGCTGACCGTCAACTACTATCCGGTCGAAACCCATCCGGCCGCGCCACCGCTCGACGATCTGGCGACGGGCAGCGTCGTGCGCACGCTGATCGAGACCGTGGCCTTCGAATTGGCGACGCTCTACCAGCATCTCGCCTTCGTCTATGATTCCGCCTTTGTCGAAACGGCGGGCGACCGATCGCTCGAGAAGGTCGTCGCGCTGGTTGGCGTACGGCGTCTGCCCGCCGGTTATCCGATCGCCAAGCTGCGCTTCGAGCGCCGCACCGGAACGCCGGGGCGCGTCACCGTTCCGGTCGGCACTGCCGTCACCAACGCGGATGGCGCGCGCTATCTCACCCAGGCCGAGATCATTCTCGAGCCCGGCGAGGCGAGCCGCGACGTGATCGCCGTCGCCGCTTCGCCCGGGACGCCGGAAGTCGAGGCAGGCGCGCTCGATCGGCCGGAGATCAGCATTGCGGGGATCGACAAGGTGGCAAATCCCCAGGCCGCCGTTCGCCTGACCACGGCCGAGACCGACGAGCAGCTGCGCCGCCGTGCGCAGGGAGCATTGATGGGCAGCGGGCGCGGGACGCTGGACGCGCTCAAGTTTCATCTTCTTTCGATGGCCGAAGTGAAGGGCGTGACGCTGACCGAGGCGCCGGGCGGCCGCTGGGGCGAAGTGCAGGCGGACATCGCCTATGCCGAGGACACGCCCAAGGCGCGCGAGGCCGTGGCCGAGCGGATCAGGCTGGTGAAGCCGGCCGGCATTCTGGTGTTGCCGGGAGCGGCCGCGCGCAAGAAGATCGCGGTGCGCGTGGCTCTCACGCTTGCCGGAGCAGGCGTGGCGGCGCCGGAACTTGCCGCGATTACCAGCGGCGTGAGCGATCGGCTGACGGCGCTTGTCAATGCCGTGCAGCCGGGCGGCTCGCTGCGGCGCGCCCAGCTGCTTGCCGCGGCAATGGCCGACCAGCGCGTGGTCGACGCGACCGTGACGCTGTCTCCCGAGGGCAGCACCGCCGGGCCGGAATTCTCGCTGGCCGCGGGCGAAGTTGCCGAGCTGGCCGGGCCAATCGCGTTTGATCCCGCTGCCGCGGAGCAGGCCGGAATGGTGACGAGCGAAGCCAGCGTGTCGGCGATCCTGCCTGTCCACCTCGCGCCGGGCGTCACCGCCGGGAATGCGCGCAGTGCCATCGAAAGCGCCTTTGTCAGCCATCTCGCGAGCCGCTCCAATGGCGCTTCGCTCACGCTCGACAGCGTCACGGCGGCCATTCGGGATGACAGCCGCTTTGCCTTGATCCGTGCCGAAGCGACCGTGACGGTGGAGACCGGCGAGCGCTTCCTCCAGCTTTCCGATGGCGTCGGCGAATATATGCCCGGCCCGGGCGAGCGGCTCACGGCCGGGCGCATCGACATAGACGTGCGCGAGGGAACGGTATGAGCCGCCTCGACGATCTCGCCGGGCGCCTCCATCCGCTGCTGCGCGAGGGCGAACGGATCCGCAGCCTGCTCGCGCCATCCGCCGTGGCGGCCGAGATCGCCATGGAGGACATGATCGAGATCGGCCGGGCCCATCGGTTCGACGATGTGCTCGAGCTCGAGGAAGCCGAGCGGCTCGGCGCGCTGCTCGACATCAGGCGCGAGCCCTGGCAGACCCTGCCGCTCTATCGAGCGTGGCTGCACGCGACGCGCGAGGCGATGCGCGACGGCATGGTCACGCATTCGGCGATCGAGGACTTTGCGCGGCGCTACGCGGCGGACTACCAGAAATACTCCCAGACGCTGATCGGCCCGGCCACGCCGTTGTTGATCGAGAACCCGCGCCGTCGGAAGATCGCCCAGCCCGACGGGCTGGTGCTGGCGCCGCTCGCGCAGCTGCCGATCGAGGCGATCACGCTGGCCGATACCGCAGTTTCGATGCTGTTCACCGGCCTTGCCGACGGGCCGGAAGCCGCGCCGCTGATCGCCAATCTGACGACCGGTGCGGCACTGGTCTGGCGCGGCCGCATTCCGCCGGGCGCGCAGCTGGCGATCCGCGTGCAGGGGGATCGGGCGATCGCCCTGCTCGACGGCGCCGATGTCTCGGACAGGCTGGTCGGCCTGACCGGCTTCGTGCCGGGCGAAGCGTGGAGCCCGACGCAGGTCGCAACGCCCGCGCCGGCGCTGACGTTGAAGCGGGGCAACAATATGCTCTGGTTCCTGCCGGTCGCGCATTATGATGTGGAAGGGCTCGACCGCTTCCTGCTGGCCTTGCCCGACCTCAATCTGGCGCAAGGCCGGTGGGATAGCGGCCTGTTCGACCAGGCACTGTTCGATCTGCCGGCCGCCGTGCGGTTTCTCGCCACCTGGATCGAGATCGAGCCGGCTGCCATCGCGCTCGATGTCGCTGCCCAGGCGGTGAGCCGCCCGGTCGACGCGGCCGGCTCGGCAGAGGCCGATCGCGACCGGCTGATCGGCGCGCTCGATACCGGCATCCAGCGCCTCAAGGCCGCCGGCATCCGTGCGAGCACGCGCGGTTTCGGATTCGAGGAGGTGCAGCCCGCCTATGACCGGATCACCGCGGTCCTGCCGATGCATGTGAGGGAAGCCGGATCGAGCGGCGGCGAACGGCTGCCCAACTCCGGCGGCCTATGGGGTGTCACTAGCTTCAACAATTCGACTTTTGGCTAGGGAATCAAGCAGATGCGTGCGCTATTGCGGCTAGAATTGAGAGACCCTGGCGGCGAGCTCGTCGCCACGCGCGTCGCCCGTAACGCCGTCCTCACCAGCGGTGCCGGGCTCATTGCGCGATTGTTCGCCGGGACGGCGGGGGCGGCCGGCATCACGCACATGTCGGTCGGTTCCAGCAACGCGCTCGAGGGCGACGGCTTCGCGACTGCCGCGCTCGACGTCTCGACGCTCACCGGCGTCACGGAGGCGCCGATCTCGCCCGATGCGTTCCAGATCGACGCTCCCGATCCGGTCAGGCGCGTGGTCCGTGTGCGCGTGCGCGGAACGATCCCGGCCGAGGGCGCCATCGGCAAGATCTGCGAAGCCGCGCTGGTGTCGCGCAGCGGCGACAGCGTGCACCTCTACAATCGCGTCACCTTCAGCCCTGTCGACAAGAAGGACGATCATGAACTGACGCTCTTCTGGGAAGTCGGCTTCCCATATGGAGACCTGCAATGGCTGCTCTAGACCTCCAAGCGACCCCCGACGCCGAGACGATGCGCGCGGGCACCGCGCACCCCTGCGAGGAGACGGTCCATGGCTGACAAAGGGGCCTTCAATATCCAGCTCTCCGGCTTCACCGCGGCGAACCGCGACGCCAAGGTCGAGCTGCAGAACCCGGCGACCGGGCAAACCATCATGCGCAGCCCGTTCCTCGACGGGTCGCTGCTGGTCCGCGACCTCGATCCGGGCATCTGGAACGTCAAGCTGACGCACCCCAATCTGATCAACCCGATCTTCGAGAAGCCGATTCGCGTCTTCCCGCAGCCGGCACCGACATATGTGCCGATTCCGGTGCCCGAGACGGTGTTCCGCGACACGCCGATCCGCGATATTCCCGATGCGGATCTGGGCCCCGTGCAGCAGGGCGTCACGGCAGTGCGCGACAGCCTCGCGCCGATCCAGGGCAAGGTGGCAGGCGAGGCGATCCGGGCGGCCGACTGGAACGCGCTGGTCTCCGCCGTGCGTGATCTGGCTTCGAATGTCCTCGCGCTTACCCAGCTTGTCGCCCCGCGCGGGCATAATCACCCCGAGATCGAGGAGAAGATCGCCGAGGTGCAGGGCAATATCCGCTCGTTCACCGAAGCGTTCGGGCGCAGCCTGCTCGAGTTCCGCCGCGAGCTGGAGGCAGCGCACTTCCGCAATGTCGTGACGGGCGTGCTCGACGCCGCGCAGGCCCCGCAGAAGACGCGCGACGATCTGCTGGGCCGGGTCGACAAACTCACGGAATCGCTCTCGGCGGATCCCAGTATCTTCACTGCGCAGCTCTCCAAGACCGGCAGCGCCGTGCTCAGCCAGGTCGCGACGCTGATCACTGCCAATCCCGAGCTCCAGTCGAACCCGGTCGTCGCCAAGACCCAGGAGACCGCCCAGACCTATGTGATGGGCGGCGTCGCCACCACCGCGACCAAGGAGCTCGGCATCTACACGCGCACGACCGCATCCGCCGATGGCGGCAAGTTCGGCTCGCTGCTGTTGCGGCGATAGGAGGCTAGCATGCCCACCGTTGAGGATCTCGATCGCCTCAAGAAGGCAATGGCCACGCTGGCCGGGCTGGAAGCCGCGCGCGGCGAGCTGATCCGCGCCGAGGACTGGAACCTGCTGGTCGACATCGTCGTCGATTTCGGCCGGGCGCTGCTGGCGCGCGAGGATGCCAAGGTGGTGCCGCCGCACGAGCATCGCGATCAGGTGACCGCCGAATGGCTGGCGCCGGCGTTGCGGGCCCAGATCGAGCGCGGGCCGCTCGCCGATCCGGCGCAAAGCCTGCGCCTCTCCGCGGCCGAGCTGCGGCTCACCCGGCTGAGCGAGCGGCTCGACACCCAGCAATCGGCCGCGACCGATCTGCTGGCTCGCTTCGACACCATCACGACGCGCGACATCGAGCGCCAGGCGGCCGTCACGCGTCTCACCCGCAACGTCGAGGCGGTCAGCGATCCTGGCCCGCAGCTCGATGCGATGCGCAATTCCCTCAAGAGCGTGCAGGACAATATCGCCAAGGTGATCGATGCATCGGCGCGCCTCAACGATGCCGGCGGCCGGCCGATCGATCTTGCCGCACTCGACGCGCGCGTCAGCAATCTCGACAAGTTCACGCAGCGCCTGCGCGGCGCCAATGGCGAGTTCCTGGACTTTGCGAGCCTGGAGAACAAGCTGGCGGACATTTCGGCCAAGTCGGTCGCGCAGGACCAGCTGACCGAGGCGATCCGCAACGCCGCCAACACGCGCCCGCCCAATCTCGACCAGCTCGAGGCCAGTATTTCGGCGGACCTGCAGACTCGCTTCGAAGGCAGCCTCAACAATCTGAAGACCGAGCTGGATTCGAGCGTCAATAGCCGGCTCAGCGGGCTCGACGGGCTGGTCGATGCCCGCGTCACCGCTGCCTTGCCGGGGGTTACCACCAGTATCAACAGTGCACTCGACGCACGCCTCTCCCAAACGCGCGATGCCGCCGTCGCGGCGGCGGCGGACAGCGCGAACCGCGACCTCGCCACGCGTGCCGATGCGTTGCGGGCAGAGTTTACCGCCGGCCTCGCCAGCTCGACCGAATCGGTGCGCGGCCTCATCCAGAACGAAGTGACCAGCCGCGTCGCCGCCAATCTTCAGGCGACCGCCGGCGATCTTGCCAAGGCCAATGCCCGGCTCGACAAGTTCGCCGATCAGATCGCGACGCTCGATGCGAGCCGGACCGACGTCGCCATGTCCGTCGCGGCCCTGCCGCAACAGCTGGCCGCGTTGCGCGCCGAGCTGCGCGACACGCTGATCGGTGAAGCGACGACCCGCGCCAACGCCACGCTGGCACAGGTTACCGCCAAGTTCGACACGCTGGCGCAGCAACAGCAGCAGATGCTCTCCTCGATGACCCAGCAGATCCGGCAGAGCGCGATTGACTCCGCTCGCTCGGCCGCGACGGAAGCGGCGCAGAACGAAGTCAAGGCGGCGCGTGTCTCGATCCTGGGCGAAGTGCGCGGCATCACCCGTGAGGAGATCGGCGTCGCCAGTTCCGGCGTCAACCGGACGCACGCGCCGGTCCTCACCGGCATCGGCGCGGGCAATCTCAATGTCGGGCGGATCGACCCGGTGGTCCTCCGTCCCGGGGGCGGATGATGCTCGCCGAATTCGAGACGCACCTGGCCGATGTGCTGGGCTCGCGCCTGCCGGCGCCGCTCACCGGACTTGTCGATCGGGCGCCGGGCCGCCCGGAGGCGCATTTCGTCGTCACGCTCGGGCCGGCGGTGCCGATCGCCGACAATCTCCAGTCGTTGCGCGCCGAGCGCGTGCCGGGCCATGACAGCCTGCGCCGCGTGCTGCGGCTGCGCTGCGAAGTGAACGTCACCGCCGTCGCGCCGAGTGCTGGCCGAAGCGCCCAGTTCACTGCCCTCGATACCGCGCTGTTCCTGCTCGATGATCCGGCGTTTCGCACCGGCACGGCGCTGCTTCCCGCGGATTCGAGCGACCCGGGCTTCCTGATCAACAGCATGCTGCTCATGCGGGTCGAGCCGCCGGAGCTGGTGGCGCTGGAGGTCGAGGGGCTGTTCTGGCCGGTGGGAACTTCCGGCAAGGCCGGTGTGCCGATCGCGACGATCGCGCTGCGCACCGCGCTGCAGCCCCTGCGCCTGCTGCCCGACAAGCTCCCCTTGGCGACCGGTGGGCCAGCGGTCGATCTGACGATCGTCGCGCCGAGCGGTGGCGGCGGACTGGTCACCGCGGCTGGCCTGGCACCGGGCGAGGCGCCGCGGCTGCTCGTGCGGGTCGTCGATGCCGGCGAGCGGCCGGGCAGCGGCACTCTGGGCG
>JAWWMJ010050854.1:0-10212 GCA_035047045.1 Vireo griseus
AGGGCGGCGGCGAGGCCTGCGAGCGTCACCGGCTCGGTGGGGTTGGCGGATTCTGATCTCGTGTGTTATTGATGGAAAAATTCGGGAATGTTCCGGGAATTTTTCGGATTTTTTCGGAATTTTTCGGATTTTTTTCGGATTTTTTCCCGATTTTTTCTCAAAAATTTCAGATTTTTTCCGGATTTTTTTCGGATTTTTTTCGGATTTTTCTCTCAAAAATTTCAGATTTTTTTCGGATTTTTTTCGGATTTTTTCTGAAAATTTTCGGGATTTTTCCGGATTTTTTTCAGATTTTTTTCGGATTTTTTTCAGATTTTTTTTTGGATTTTTTTCGGATTTTTCCCGGATTTTTTCTGAAAATTTTCGGGATTTTTTCGAGAATTTTCCGAGATTTTTCTGAAATTTTTTCCGAGATTTTTTTGAAATTTTTCCGAAATTTTCCAGGATTTTTTCGGGATTTTTTCGAGATTTTTCTGAAATTTCTCTGAAATTTTCCGAGATTTTTCAGAGATTTTTCGGATTTTTTTCTGAAATTTTTCTGAAATTTTTCTGAAATTTTCCGAGAATTTTCCGAGATTTTCCTGAGATTTTTCCGAGATTTTCCTGAAATTTGTCTGAGAATTTTCCGCGAATTTTCTGGAAATCTCTTATGAGAAACAATAAAAAAATCCTGATTTCAAAAGAACCAAAAATTGAATTTCTTGAGTTTCATTTCTGGGGAAAAACATCAACTTCAGACGGAAAAAAAAGTGAATTTGAACCAAAACCTGGTGGTGTTTTTTGGGTGAAAAAAAGGCGATTTTGGGCAAAGCTTGGTGTGGTTTTTTGGCGTGGTGGGACACGAAGGGATCGGGGTGAGGTTCGTGCAGAGGAGCTTGGACAGGGCGGCGGCGAGGCCTGCGAGCGTCACCGGCTCGGTGGGGTTGGCTGACTCCGATCTCGTGTGTTATTGATGGAACCTTCTGGAATTTAATCGGAATTTTTCGGGAATTTTTTGGGAATTTTCCAGAATTTTTCTGGATTTTTTCGGATTTTTTTCGGATTTTTTTCGGATTTTTTCTGAAATTTTTCAGATTTTTTTCAGATTTTTTTCGGATTTTTTTTCGGAATTTTTTCGGATTTTTTCCGGATTTTTTCTGAAATTTTTCAGATTTTTTTCAGATTTTTTCCGGATTTTTTTCGGATTTTTTTTCGGAATTTTTTCGGATTTTTTCCGGATTTTTTCTGAAATTTTTCAGATTTTTTCGGATTTTTTTCGGATTTTTTTCGCGATTTTTTTCAGGAATTTTTTGGGAATTTTTCGGAATTTTCGGGAATTTTTTGGGAATTTTTTGGATTTTTTTCGGGTTTTTTTCGGATTTTTTCTGGATTTTTTTCGGATTTTTTTCGGATTTTTTCGGATTTTTTTCTGAAAAATTTCAGATTTTTTTCGGATTTTTTTCGCGATTTTTTCTGAATTTTTAATGATTTTTTTCGAGAATTTTCCGAGATTTTTCTGAAAATTTTCCGAAATTTTCCAGGATTTTTTCAGGATTTTTTCGAGAATTTTTCTGAAATTTTTCCGAAATTTTTCTGAAATTTTTCCGAAATTTTTCTGAATTTTCCGAGATTTTTCCGAAATTTTTCTGAAATTTTTCCGAGATTTTCCTGAAATTTTTCCGCGAATTTTCTGGAAATTTCTTACGAGAAACAATAAAAAAATCCTGATTTCAAAAGACCCAAAAATTGCATTTCTGGAGTTTTTATTTCGGGGGCAAAAACTCGTCAGAAAAGGAAATTTTGGGGAGAAATCCTGGAATTTTGGGGAGGAAAACCTGAATTTCGAGGGAGGAAAAAAAGTGAATTTGGAGCAAAACCTGGTGGTTGTTTTGGGTGAAAAAAAGGCGATTTTGGGCAAAACTTGGTGTGATTTTTTGGCTCCACGTCTCGGTGGTGTTGGCTGACTCCGACCTGGTCTGTTATTGATGGAACCTTCTGGAATTCAATCGGAATTTTTCGGGATTTTTTGGGAATTTTTCGGATTTTTTTCGGATTTTTTTCGGATTTTTTTCGGAATTTTTTCGGGATTTTTTTCGGATTTTTTTTCGGATTTTTTTCGGAATTTTTTCTGAAAAAATTCAGATTTTTTTCCGGATTTTTTTCAGATTTTTTCCCGGATTTTTTCGGGATTTTTTCGGATTTTTCCCGGATTTTTTCTGAAAAATTTCGGATTTTTTTCAAGAATTTTCCGAGATTTTTCTGAAATTTTTCTGAAATTTTTCTGAAATTCTTCTGAAATTTTTCTAAAATTTTCCCGGAATTTTTCAGATCTTTTTTTTTCGGATTTTTTCTGAAAAATTTCAGATTTTTTTCGGATTTTTTCGGAATTTTTTCGAAATTTTTTCGGAATTTTTTCTGAAAAATTTCGAGATTCTTTCGGATTTTTTTTGGATTTTTTCGAGAATTTTCCGAAATTTTTCCGAGATTTTTCTGAATTTTTTCTGAAATTTTTCGAGATTTTTCCGAGAATTTTCTGAAATTTTTGTCAAATTTTCCTGATTTTTTTTCTGAATTTTTTCTGAAATTTTCCAGGATTTTTTCGAGATTTTTCCGAGAATTTTCTGAAATTTATTCTGAATTTTTCTGAAATTTTTCTCAAATTTTTCTGATTTTCTTCTGAAATTTTTTGAGAATTTTCTGAATTTTTTCTGAAATTTTCCTGATTTTTTTCGAGAATTTTCCGGAATTTTTCTGAATTTTTTCTGAAATTTTTCCGAGATTTTTCTGAGAATTTTCTGGAAATTTCTTTTGGGGGCAAAAAAATAAAAAAAATCAGAATTTCAAAAGAACCAAAAATTGGATTTGTGGAATTTTTATTTCGGGGCAAAAAATCGTCAGAAAAGAGAATTTTGGGGCGAAATTTTGGGATGAAATTGAGGAATTTTGGGTGAAATTTGGGAATTTTGAGTGAAATTGGGAAATTTTGGGGTGAAATTGGAGAATTTTGGGTGAAATTTGGAAATTTTGGGTGAAATTGGAGAATTTTGGGGTAAAATTGAGGAATTTTGGGTGAAATTTGGGAATTTTGGGTGAAATTTTGGAATTTTGGGGTGAAATTGGAGAATTTTAGGGTAAAATTGAGGAATTTTGGGTGAAATTTGGGAATTTTGGGTGAAATTGGAGAATTTTGGCTGAAATTGAGGAATTTTGAGGTGAAATTGAGGAATTTTGGGTGAAATTGAGGAATTTTGGGTAAAATTTGGGAATTTTGGGTGAAATTTGGGAATTTTGGGTGAAATTTTGGAATTTTGGGTGAAATTGGAGAATTTTGGCTCAAATTGGAGAATTTTGAGGTAAAATTCAGGAATTTTGGGTGAAATTTGGGAATTTTGGGTGAAATTGGGAAATTTTGGGGTGAAATTGAAGATTTTAAGGAGGAAAAAGTGAATTTTGGAGGAGAAATCTGAATTTCGAGGAAAATTCGAGATATTTTTGGGGAAAAAAAAAGGAGATTTTGGGCAAAAATTGAGGATTTTAAAGGGAAATACAAATTTGGGGAGAAAAATGAGGATTTTGGGAGGGGAAAGGAGGAATTTGGGGAGAAATGGGAGGGAAAAGGTGAATTTTAGTGGGGAAAGGAGAATTTGGGAGGGAAATGGGAAAATTTGGGGGAAAATTGGGGAAAATGGTGAAAAAATGGTGAAAAATGAGAAAAATTGTGCAAAAAATGGGGAAAATGGAGGAAAAGGGGAAAAATTGTGGAAAAATGGTGGAAAATGATGAAAAAATGGTGAAAAATGGTGGAAAAATGAGCAAAAAAGGGAAAAATTAGTGGAAAATGGTGAAAAAATGGGCAAAAATGGGAAAAAATGGTGAAAAAATGGGGAAAATGGGGAAAAATGCGCAAAAATTGTGGAAAATTGTGGAAAAATGGGAAAAAGTGGTGTAAAAATGGTACAAAAATGGGCAAAAATGGTGAAAAAATAGTGGAAAATGGTGAAATAAAGGTAAAAATGGTGAGAAATGGTGAAAAAATGGGGAAAAATGGGAAAAAATGGGGAAAAATGGGAAAAAATGGATAAAAATTTTGGAAAATGGTGGAAAATGGTGAAAAAATGGTGGAAAATGGGGAAAAATTGTGGAAAAATGGGAAAAAATGGTGGAAAATGGTGAGAAATGGTGAAAAATGGGGAAAAGTTTTGGAAAAATGGTGAAAAAATGGTGCAAAAATGGGAAAGAATTGTGGAAAATGGTGCAAAAAATGGCGAAAATTGTGGAAAATGGGAAAAAATGGGCAAAAATGGTGAAAAATTGTGGAAATTGGGAAAAAATGGTGAAAAAATGAGCAAATATGGGCAAAAATGGTGAGAAATGGTGGAAAAATGGGGAAAAAATGGGAAAAAAATGGAAAATGGTGGAAAAATGGTGGAAAATGATCAAAAATGGGCGAAAATGAACAAAAATGGAGAAAAAATGGTGCAAAAATGGGTAAAAATTGTGGAAAATGGTGAAAAATGGGGGAAAAAAGAAAATGGTGAAGATATTGTGAAAAAATGGAGGGAAAATGGTGAAAAAATGGGAAAAAATAGTGGAAAATGGTAAAAAAATGGGCGAAAATGAGCAAATATGGGCAAAAATGGTGAAAAAATGGGGATAAAAGGGAAATATGGTGTAAAAATGAGGAAAAATTGTGGAAAAATGGTGAGAAATGGGAAAAATGGTGCAAAAATTGTGGAAAATGGTGCAAAAATGGTGAAAAAATGAGTAAATATGGGCAAAAATGGTGAGAAATGGTGAAAAAATGGTGAAAAATGGTGAAAAATTGTGAAAATGGTGAAAAAATGGTGAAAAATGGGAAAAATAGTGGAAAAAATTGAGAAAAATGGTGGAAAATTGAGGAAAATGGTGCAAAAATGGGCAAAAATGGGAAAAAATAGTGGAAAATGGTGAAAAAATGGTGGAAAATGAGCAAATATGGGCAAAAATGGTGCAAAAATGGGGAAAAAATGGAAAATGGTGAAGAAATGATGAAAAAATGGAGAAAAATTGTGGAAAATGGGAAAAATGGGAAAAAATGAGCAAATATGGAGAAAAATGGTGAAAAAATGGGAAAAAATGGGGAAAAATGGAAAATGGTGAAGAAATGGTGAAAAATGGGGGGAAAATGGGAAAAAAAGTGGAAAATGGTGAAAAAATGATGAAAAATAGGAAAAAAATGATGCAAAAATGGGAGGATTTTGGATTTCTTGAGGTTTTTTTGGGCAGAATTTTGGGGTTTTGTTTTCTATTTTATTTCTTAAAATTGATGAAGTTTCTCAGGGTGAGATTTTTGAATTTCCTGTGAGGTTTTTTGTGGGAAAAATTCAATTTTTTTGTGATTTTTCGTGGGAATTTCGATTTTTTTTTCTGTTTTTTTTGGGTTTTTTGATTAATTCTGATTTTTTTTAACCAAAATCTATGTTTTTCGCCCCAGATTTCCTGCCTGGCTGCCTCGTGCTGGCCCCGGAGGAGGATTTGGGGGAGGAGGATTCAGAGCTTTGGACCTCTGGGACCTTCATCGTCCTCTTCATCCTCAGCCTCTGCTACAGCACTGGAGTCACTCTCTGCAAGGTGAATTCAGCCAAATTCGGGCAAATCCACCCCAAAATAGGCAAAATTTATTCAGATTTATTTAAATTTAATCAAAAATAGGCAAAATTTCTTCAGATTTAATCAAATTCAATCAAAAATAGGCAAAATTTACTCGAAAATATTCAAAATTCACTCAAATTTACTCAAAAATAGTCAAAATTTATTCATATTTAGTCAAATTTAATCAAAAATAGACAAAATCTTTTCATATTTAATCAAATTTAATCAAATATTAGCAAAATTTATTAATATTTAATCAAATCTACTCAAAAATTGTCAAAATTTACTTGAAAATATTCAAAATTTACTCAAATTTACTCAAAAATAGCCAAAATTTATTCATGTTTAGTCAAACTTACTCAAAATAGTCAAAATTTACTCAGATTAACTCAAATTTACTCATATTTATTCATATTTACTCAAATCTACTCAAAAGTAGTCAAAATTTACTCAAATTCACCCAAAATAGGCAAAATTTACTCAAAGTTACTCAAATTTATTCAAAATTTCCTCATATTTACTCAAATTCACTCAAAAATAGTCAAAATTTACTCAAATTCACTCCAAAATAGGCAAAATTTACTCAAATTTACTCAAATCCACCCAAAAATAGACAAAATTTATTCATATTTAATCAAATTCAATCAAAAATAGGCAACATTTACTCAAATTTATTCAAAATTAGTCGAAATTTACTCAAATTTAGTCAAATTTACACAAAATTACTCCAAAATAGTCAAAATTTACTGAAATTTACTCAAAAATAGACAAAATTAACTCAAAGTTACACAAATCTAGTCAAAAATAGTCAAAATTTACTCAAATTCACTCAAAAATAGACAAAATTTATTAATATTTAATCAAATCTACTCAAAAATAGTCAAAATTTACTCGAAAATATTCAAAATTCACTCAAATCTACTCAAAAATAGGCAAAATTTACTCAGATTTACTCAAAATAGTAAAAATTTACTCAAATTTACTCAAATTTAATCAAAAATATTCAAAATTTACTCAAGTTTACTCAAAAATAGTCAAAATTTACTTGAAGTTACTCAAATTTACTCAAATCCACCCAAAAATAGTCAAAATTTCCTCATATCTACTCAAATTTATTCATATTTACTCAAATTCACTCAAAAATAGACAAAATTTACTCAGATTTAATCAAATTTAATCAAAAATAGGCAAAGTTTACACAAATCCACCCAAAAATAGACAAAATTTATTCAGATTTAATCAAAAATAGACAAAATTTATTCATATTTAATCAAATTTAATCGAAAATAGGCAAAATTTACTCAAATTTAATCAAAAATCGTCAAAATTTACTCAAATTTACATAAATTTACTCAAAAATAGTCAAAATTTACTCAAAGTTACTCAAATCCATCCAAAAATAGACAAAATTTATTCATATTTAATCAAATCTACTCAAAAATAGCCAAAATTTATTCAGATCCACTCAAAAATAGACGAAATTTATTCGTATTTAATCAAATTCAATCAAAAATAGGCAAAATTTACTCAAAGTTACACAAATTCACCCAAAAATAGTCAAAATTTACTCAAATTTATTCAAAAATAGGTAAAATTTACTCAAATTTACTCAAGTTTAATCAAAAATATTCAAAATTTACTAAAATTTACTCAAATTTACTCCAAAATAGGCAAAATTTACTCAAATTCACCCAAAAATAGCCAAAATTTATTCATATTTAATCAAATCTACTCAAAAATAGCCAAAATTTACTCAAAAATATTCAAAATTTCCGCAAATTTGCTCAAAAATAGTAATTTTATTCCATTTTATTCCATTTATTAATGTTTTATTCACATTTCTTCATGCTTAATCAATTTTATTCCATTTTATTTAATTTCATTCAATATTTATTCAATATTATTCAATTTTATTCACATTTTATTCATTTTTAATCAATTTTATTCGATTATTTTATTCCATTTTATTCCATTTTATTCACATTTTAATTAATTTTATTCAATATTACTCAATTTTATTCAATTTTATTTGTATTTTATTCATATTTTATTCATATTAATTCAATTTATTCCATTATTTTATTCAACTTTGTTCCACTTTATTCAATTTTATTCAATTTCATTGCATTTTATTCCATTTTAATTAATCTTATTCAATTTTATTCAATTTTATTCACATTTTATTCATATTTAATCAATTTTATCCAATTATTTTATTCCATTTAATTCCATTTTATTTAATTTTATTCAAATTTATTCAATTTCAATTTCACATTTTATTCATATTTAATCAATTTTATTCAATTATTTTATTCAATTTAATTCAATTTAATTCCATTTTTATTCCATTTTATTCAAATTTATTCCATTAAATTCCATTTAATTCCACATTTAATAACATTTATTCACCCTCACATTAATTTATTCAAATTTATTCAAATTTATTCAATTTTATTCAAATTTATTCAAATTTTATTCATAATTTTAATTAATTTTTCCCCAAATTTTCCCAAATTTCCCCAAATTTTCCTCATTTTTGACCCAAATTTTCCCAATTTTTTCCCTTTCAGGTTCTCTGAGGATGAGGAAGGAGAAGAAGCCGAAATTTGGGGGAGAATTTTGGGGCAAAAAAAGCCAATTTTGGGTTTTTTGGGAGGTTGGCAATCCCTGGGGGGGAAAAAAATCACAAAAATTGAATAAATTGATTAAAATTCACTTTTTTGTCTTGAAAATTCTTCATTTTTAGCCCAAAATTTGAACAAATCGGTAAAAATTCACTTTTTTTTCATTAAAAATCCTGATTTTTCACCCCAAAAATTGAATAAATTGAGGAAAATTCGCATTTTTTTTATTAAAAATCCCCAAATTTCACCCAAAAATTGAATAAATTGGTGTAAAATTCACAATTTTTTCTTAAAAATCCCCAATTTTTTAACCAAAATTTGAATAAATTGATGAAAAATCCTCATTTTTAGCCCCCAAATCAGCAGAAATTGATGAAAAATTCACTTTTTTTTATTAAAAATCCTCATTTTTCTCCCCAAAATTTGAATAAATTGATGAAAATTCACTTTTTTATTTAAAAAATCCCTGATTTTTCACCCAAAATTGGAATAAATTGATTAAAATTCACTTTTTTGTCTTAAAAATTATTCATTTTTAGCCCAAAAATTGAACAAATTGGTGAAAATTCACATTTTTTTCATTAAAAATCCTCATTTTTCACCCCAAAAATTGAATAAATTGAGGAAAATTCGCATTTTTTTTATTAAAAATCCCCAAATTTCACCCAAAAATTGAATAAATTGGTGTAAAATTCACATTTTTATCTTAAATTCCCCAATTTTTTAACCAAAATTTGAATAAATTGATAACAAATTCACTTTTTTCCATTAAAAATTCTCATTTTTTGCCCAAAAATTGAATAAATTGATAAAAAATTCACTTTTTTTGCTTAAAAATCCTCATTTTTAGCCCAAAATTTGAATAAATTGATGAAAATTCACTTTTTTATTAAAAAAATCCCCAATTTTTCACCCAAAATTTGAATAAATTGATAAAAAATTCACATTTTTTGCTTAAAAATCCTCATTTTTAGCCCAAAATCAGCAGAAATTGATGAAAAATTCACTTTTTATATTAAAATATCCCCAATTTTTCATCCAAAATTTGAATAAATCGACAAAAATTCACATTTTTTTTCCCTTTTTCCACCCAAATTTCTTCATTTTGGTCTCCATCGCCCCAAAAATTCCCAAAAAAGCCCCAAAATTTACCCAATTTTGGTCAAAATCTCCCCAAAAATCCCAAATTTCCTCATTTTTCCTCCCAAAATTCCCCCAAAATATTAAATAAATATTTTTATTTATTATTAAATATTAAAAAAAGATTTAAAATATTCCTAAATATTAAAAAATATTAAAATAAATATGTTAATTAAAATGTCGATTAAAATACTAAATACTAACATTTAATATCTAAATATTAAAATTAATATTAAAATGAAAAAATTAAGTAAAAAAGAAAATATTAATATTAAATATTAAAAGAAATACTTTAATTAAAATATTAATGAAAATATTTAACATTAAAATCTAATATTTAAATAGTAAATTTAAATTAAAATTAAAAAATTAAATAAATATATGAAGATTGCAATATTAAATATTAAAAGAAATATTTTAAATATTTATTTCTATTTATATACTATTAAAAATATTTTTTAAAAAAACAAAATCCCCCAAAAATCCCCAAAAAATCAGATTTTTCCCCAAAAAAATGACAAAAAAATCAGATTTTTCCCAAAAAAATCCCCAAAAATCCCCAAAAAATCAGATTTTTCCCCCAAAAAATCCCCAAAAAATCAGATTTTCCCCAAAAAAATCCCAAAAAATGCAAAATTTTCCTCAAAATTCCCCAAAAATCCCCAAAAAATGAGATTTTTCCCCTAAAAAACCCAAAAAATCAGATTTTTACCCCAAAAATCCCCAAAAAATCAAATTTTTCCCCAAAAAATAAAAAAAAAATCCCCAAAAAATCAGATTTTTGCCCAAAATTTCCCAAAAAAAGCAAATTTTTCCCCCAAACAATAAAAAAAAACCC
>JAWWMJ010050855.1:0-10207 GCA_035047045.1 Vireo griseus
AGCCAAAACTCATCCTGAAAAGCACAAATGCCTGCAGGAGGGGTGGACTCCATCCTCATGCCAGTGTTATCCCCCGGGATCACTGACACACAGGGATGTTTCTGGCTCAGCTGCTGCACAGCCCAGGTCCTCCCTTACCTGTCCATGGAACCCTCTGATGTCTGTGCCAGGATGGAGATGCACAGGAACAAATCAAACACCTCCATTCTGCCTAGAACACGAGTTCATGAACTGCTGTGATTGTTCAGGAGTGTTCTAATTGAAACATCATGTCTTACACAATCATCTCCTTCTCCATCCCCTTCTTTCACTCTTTTAGAAACCATTTCCTGCTTTTCCCAGCTGCTCATGCTGTCCTATTCTTCCTGCTTTGAAGCAAATATTTTGTTGGGTTTGGCCACTGCCACAGCCACACGTTGTCTTCTGCCTGACATTTTATCCATCTGCTGCTGAAGAGAATATTTGGGGCTTGAAGTCTCCAAAGGGTTTTTGAGGCGCTGAGATGAATCAGGAAGCAGCAGTGCAGGAAGAAAATCCTTCTCTGCTTCATCTGCAGAGTAATTCAAGCCGAAATACTTTAAAAATTAAATACTGGGAGATGCTTGTTCCAACACTCTGGTACCCATGGGCTGAGGAGCTGATTCACCCTGCTCCCCCCCACAGGTGGGCACGGAATCCAACCCCATTTCCTCTTTTGTCTCAAGTGAGTGGAAAAAGAGAATTGGCCTCCTGGGCTGTCGAGGTTGCCAGCATCTGCCTTGCCTCATTTCTGCCGCTGAGCCAACACCTGGCTCTGCTCGGGGACAGCCACCACGGCCACTGGTGCTGCAGGGGCAGCAGCTGTGTGCCCTGGGGTGAAGTGCCACCAGAGCAGGTGACACCCCCTGTTCATGGTGCCTTTCCTTCCAGGACACACACAAAGAGCTTTCTGTTCGATGCTGCTCCTGTCTCCTGTTGTTTTGGGGTGGTTTTTGTCCAGCTGAGCTCCAGGACCTGCAGGTGCTGCCCAGGGGAAGCACAAACAGCCCTGGCACTGCAGGGGGGTACAGGAGGAGCTGTGGGGAGCTGCACGGGGCTGGGGGATGTGGCAGGGCGTCTGTCACAGGGCACAGCTATGGGATTCCTCTGCAGGACCCCAGCCCTGTGCTTGGCATCCCCCGGCTCCCCCCTCCTCCCACCCCGCAGGACTTGGTCCCAGCTGCTTTGGGGTTTGCATCACAGCTTTTTGGGAAGCTCCTTGGAATTCTCAGAAACACCAGTTTTGCTGTGTTTGCACTCCAGGGGAGTTACTTAATTAACATTTTTGTCTCCATCACAGCTGAGACCTGGAAAACCTCAACATTCCTGTCCAGACACCAAGCACCCCTTTGCTCCCCAAATCCTGCAGAGTGAAGCACCGTCCCCAAGACCCCAAACCCTGAGCACGCACGTTCCTGGCTCCCTTGGTCCTCAACACTCAAAAAACACCAACAGGGTGAGTTTTTCTCACCTGTCCTTGGGGCTTGGGCTGCTCCTCACTGTCACTCCGGGGGGAAAATTTGGGACACGGTGCCTGGGGATCGGCGCTGGAGGCAGCTGCTGAATGGCCCTTTGTGTGCTTTGTCCCCTCGCTGGATAAAGTGGGCATTATTAAACGTGGGAAATGAGAATCTCGCCGTTCATCAGACCGAGCTCCCGCCGGGTTCCTGCGCGGGCCGTGCGGCACCCGCGGCTCGCCCATCCATCGGGAGGATGGATTCGCCCCCCAGGCACGGGCTGCGGGCTCTGCCCCAGCTCCATCGGCAAAGGAGGCTCGTGCTGGGCTGGGAAATAGGGAGAATAATCGGCGTTAGGGCGGTTCTGGGGCTGGATTTGTGCTGGAGCAGGGAGCATCCCAGCGGGATCTGTCAGCCCTTAGAGTCACAGGTAGAGCCATTGCAGCTCCTGGGGAGGTTTCTCATCTCTCAGCCCTTCAGCTCAGGGGGAGAGGCAAAGGCAGACTCCAAAGGGAATATTTAAGGAGTCAGTTCATTTCCAGGAAATCTTTCTCTTGTTCTTTTTATTTCTTCTTCTTTTTTTTTTTTTTTTTTTTTTAATGGAAAAGTTAAGTCCTCGTGAACTTTTTGAGAACTTTTGTTCGTTCCCTCTTGCCAGCTAAACTCTGCATTGTGCTGGTGACAGAATCCCTTTCTCTCAGCGCTGGCCCCGGGCCAGGACCCAGAACCGTCACTGTGTGCTGGCAATGCCACCAGCCCTGCCCCTTCCCTCCAGGCTGAGGCAAAACCCCAGCTCCAACCAGATCCCCTTTAGGGGTATTTTTCCTTCTCCTCCTTGTGCTTGAGGTAATGGAGGCAGCTCTACCTGCTTCCCCGTCCTCTACAATGGAAAATGTCAAATATCAGTTGGAATAATCAGTCAAACCTGTGGAAGGGAGGGTGGTGGGTCCTTGGAAGAGACCAAGCGGTGTCAGAAGGAATTCCTCTTTCCCTCTCCAGCTCCAGAGATGCTCTCTCTGAGACAGGACTTGTTTGCTGGGGCTTTCAGTGCTGCTTTACATCATTCAGAGGGAGCGGGTCCCATCATGCTGGGTGGTAAAGGGAAGATTTCCCAGAGTATCTGTGTGTCAGAGCAGGACACAGAGGGCAGAGCAGAGAGGAGCCAGGGATTTCAAAAATCCACTCAAAGCCCCATCATCATCAGCATCTGCAGAGGCACCGACCATGAAATGCTGAGAAAAAAAAAATCCAACAGCAACAGATGATATAAATGGTATTTATCTCTGGAGGCTCATGGCTTGAGTTCTCCAGTGCTGCTGACACCCCCAGAGCACCAAATAAAACTCTTCCCTTTCACAGAACCCCCATTTCCCAGAGCTGAGTGTGTGAACAGGTGTTTGGGGACTCCACTCACCCACTGCTCAGGGGTGCAGAGGAGACAGTGCTGCTGTGCAAGCAGGAGGGGAACAGCCAGGATGTCTCTAAAGATGTGTCCTCCAACTGCCAAAATCTGTTCTGGAGCTGAGTGTGGGATGTGCACAAGCAGTGATTGCAACACGGCCACCACTGGGACTGTTAGAAGAGAACTGAGTATTTTCTGTGAGAATTTAACCCCTGCAAATGAGCTGGGCCCAGGGATAAAAGGAGGGAAGTCATTGAATAATTTGGGTTGGAAGGGACCATTAAAGGCCATCCAATGCAAGCCCTCTGCAGTGAGCAGGGTCACTTCCAACTAGACCAGGTTATTCCAAACCCAATCCAACCTGCTTTTGAATGGTCCCAGGGATGGGGCAGCCAGAACTTCTCTGGGCAACCTGTGCCAGGGTCTTGCCTCGCTCCCAGGGAAGAATTCCTTCCTGATATCCAATGTAAACATGCTCTCTGTCAGTTTGAAGCCATTCCCCCTTGTCCTATCACTCCATGCCCTTGTAAGAAGTCCCTCGCCAGCTCTCTTTAGCTGCTGGAAGGGGCTCTGAGGAGCCCTCAGAACCTTCTCCTCTCCACCTGGGTGATTTCCAGGGGAAGGACTGACAACCACTCGCCCCAGTGTGGAGGGATGGCAGGGCTGAGCACTTGCTGAGCCAAGCAAATATCTCCCTGCTCCCTGCAGCACCCCCATCCCCAGGGGAGGGAGTCAGAGCTGCTCCTGAGGGTCCTCAGCAATGACAGATGAGGACAGAACTGCAGTTTCTATAGAGACATTTATTGGAAGGGTATAAAAATAGAGTGCAATTTTCAGTAAGAACACTTTGTGGGCAGATAGTGCCAGACATGGGTGGGAGAGGGACCCAGAAGGGTGGCAGCGAGTCCAAGGTTCCCTGATGCACCCAGATCTAGAGAGATTTGATCCCCAGAGATGGGTTAGGACCCTTCTTTCTGCAAAGCTTTCAGTCCTTCTGCTGCATCCTGCCTGGCTTGACAAGAGCTCTCCCCAGGGCAGGCACTGTTTTATCAGTCAGCCTTTGGAAGTGTGACCTGGAGCAGGGCTGAGACCCCTGCAGAGTGCAGGTGGAACATCTTCTGCACCAGAGAGGAGCCTGTTGCCCCCTCCGAGGTATGCTGAGAGTGGCAGTAAATACGTGCAGGTTGGTTAATACTGAGCAATGCACAAACGAGCATTTAACACTCCTCCTGCTGCAGCTGTTTCCAGTTGAAAGCCCCATCCAAAGTCAGATCAAAATTATCCTTTTCTTGCTCTCGGGAGAGCTCCAGAAACACCTGAAATGGGCAAGGTAACGCTTGGGTTATTTCTCTGTGCTGCTCCTTTGCAGCAGGCACAGCTCTTCAGCCCCTCGAGAGGCGTGGGGTGGCTTTGTGGGGGGAGCAGCAGCTGAGCCTCCTGTGCTCTCTGGAGTAACCACACAGGCACCACCAGCCTGCAGG
This sequence comes from Vireo griseus, assembly GCA_035047045.1. Taxonomy (NCBI): domain Eukaryota; kingdom Metazoa; phylum Chordata; class Aves; order Passeriformes; family Vireonidae; genus Vireo; species Vireo griseus. The sequence continues at coordinate 4,359 of JAWWMJ010050855.1, forward strand.
TGTTTCCATACAGGTTTTCCCCACCGATGGATTGACTTAAACATTCCTCACCTTTGCCACCAGCCTTGTACAATCAGCAATAAATAATCTGCTGTTTCCAGAGCATGCAGAGGGGCTGGGCATGGGCAGCACCCATCCTTGGGTTTGCTGTGTGCCTGCCTCGGCCAGCTGGGGTCTGAGATTTATCCAGACTCGTTCTCCACCACACAAAATCCCAGCAGTAAAAAGCCCCAAACCATTTCTCAGCACTTTACCAGCAGAGAACCCCTCACCCACCACCCTCAGGCAGTTTTCTGGTGGAGCTGCCTTTTGCCCCTTCACCGGCATGGGTTTGGCTGCAGCTTTTGTCCCTGCTCCTGCCTTCACAGCACAAATAAAAATCACCTGCCTGAGTCAGAGTATTCAAGGAGAAGCTGTACTCCTCGAGGCTGCAGCTTCGTTTGGCTGTGGGGAAAGGTGAAGAGGGTTGAAAATGAGCAGTCGCTGTTCTGCCTTTTCAAAAAGTCACCTGGTTTTGCTCTTACCTTCCTCTAGCTTGGAGAAGGACTGGGACAGGGGCAGTGCATCTTTCATTGGCACCTTGTAGACAAGCAAAGAGGGGAACCTTGAAGAAATAGAACAAAAGGGGATTCTTGCTCTGTACTGAGGTTCTGGGGTCAAATCTTTATGGATGTGCAGATGTCTCACTGCTGGGATCCCAGGAGGGCTGGATGTGGCAACACTTTGAGATCAGATCTCCCTACAGGGAGCTGTTCATCCCTCTCCAGCTGAGATCTGGCCACCACACCAGGCATATTTTTAGGGGCGAGGCAGTGTTGAAACCACTCCTCACCCCATATTTTATGGTTACCTCTCCTGACGGGCTGCTCCGGGGAAAATCTTCAAAATCTCAGTGTGCAGAGCATCGGAGCTCTCTGGATCCTTGACCTTGATTTCCAGGAGGTACCCTTTGCCAAACTTGTTCTTCAGGTACTGGATGGAGCCAATGCATCTGCAGGGCAGGGAGGAACAGAGATGACTGAAATGATTTTCCCCTCATCGCTTGCTCCTTCCTGAGAAAGAAACCATGGGGGCCCTCGGTACCACCCGTGGCAGGTGAGGCTGGGGGAGAGGCTTGGATCGTTTCCAGCTCAGCCAGGTGCTGTCACCCACCGGAGCTGCCCTGACACCAGCATGGCCACGCGGTCACACACGGCCTCTGCCTCCTCCATGTAGTGTGTGGTCAGGATGGCTCCTGACTCCTTGGTTTTCAGGGCATCCCGGATCGTTTTCCTGAGGATCAGAGTGAAAAGAAATAAAAAAGAAAATCTAACACTCCCTAGAAATATTTCTTATTTGTTCTTATACCTTTGTCTGTGCAAATGCCTTTCCCCTAAAACAAGTGTCAAACCTTCACATGCAGCAACTTTAGGCTGATAACTTTGAAATAATGACAAAAACTACTTTTGACTTGAGTCTCTTTATGAATTCTTTCAAATCCCATTCAGGATTGTCCTAAATCTTGCAAAAAGGATGAAGGCAAAATGGTTTTTCTCTCTCCTTGCTCATCCCTGAGTTAGAGAGGGACAAGGAGTGGATTTTCCAGTGGAACCATTGGCATGTGAGGGACAGCACCACCCGTGGATGGGGTAAAACCCTTTTTTATGTAACTCTAACCATCTCCTTTTGCCTTCCCACCCCTTCCCCACCGTGGTGGCTCAGTGCCCGGGCTCCTGCTCACCAGACCCGGCGCTGCCCGTTGGGATCCATGCCGGTGGAGGGCTCGTCCAGGAGCAGCACGGTGGGGTTGCCCAGCATGGACAGTGCCACACAGAGCTGTGACACGGAGAAGGGGCTCAGCCACACCCTGGCACTGTGTGCACACAGAGCTGGGCACAGCACCTCCTTGTTCATGGCAGTTCTGATTTATGGGAAAGGTGGGTTTGGGAAAGGCTCATTTCCATCACCCCCCACCCAATGCGATGCTCTCCTGGCGAGCTCAGGGCACAGGTTGGTCCCTCCACTCAGGAAGGAGGGTTTTAATTAGTCAGTGCTCATTATAGGTAACCCAAACCACACCTTTCTGGTTATCCCAGCAGGTAATTTTCTGACTTTCTTGTTTAAGTAGTCTTGAAGCTGCAGAGCATTCACAATTCTGCAGGGAAAGAGAACAGGCGAAGAAAGAACATTTTTGTAATTCCAAATCAATACTTTCATCAAGGGCTCCCAAAATGACAAGAAAAAGGAACTTTCCCCCCCTTGCTCCTGACTCCTGCTTGTTTTCATTAAACATTTATTGTGTTATTAAAATGCAAGTGACTATTTGAAGCAAAGTGTACTGAATAAGCCACAAGCTCTTTTCTAAACCCATCATCAGTGTCAACAGCATTACAAATCCATTCCCCTTTGTCAGTGTCAGCTGAGCAGCACCGTTTATTGTGGTGCCAAACTCTAACATCAGAGATTTTAGAGAAACTGCCTAAAGATAACATTCTTAAAAGGGCATTAGTGGTGAATTTATCCCCACCAAATGCACTTAGGAAAATTGGAGGTTTTCTTAACCCACCCCCTAAATCACAGCATTGAGCACAAAAGTACTTTTGCCGCTGAGTTTCCTGAGTTTCTCTCAAGGTTTCCTCTGTGAATTTTGACTCTCTGGCCCTCTCCCCATGACCAAGGGGTGGAACACTGACCATCCCAGCCCTCCATCCGTACCCTTCCACAGCAGCAGCTGCGTCCTCCTTGCGCAGCCCCTTCACGGCCGCGTAGACCCTGAGGTGCTGCTGCGGGGTGAGGTCCAGCCAGAGGGGGTTCTCCTGGGGGCAGTATCCCAGGAATGCAGGAGCCTGGTCCTGGAGCTGGGAGCTTCCTCCATCTCCTGTCTTCATCAGCACCTGCACAACCAGGCTGGCATTGTCCTCTCGCACTGTACGTGGTTCAGGGGAAGGTTATGGGGTGCAGTGGGGTGTAGGTGAGGAAACCAACAGTGGGGAAGTGACTGCACACTGTCCTTAGACATAAACGTGGCAATTAGGGCAGATGCAACAGCTTATCAAAATTAGAAGTAGCTCACCGTCATCTTATTAATACATTATTTAATTAATTAGCACAATGAAGTCAATTAAAGCCTTGATCACTAATAATGCTTTGACAAAAATTGCGGCCCTGATAAAAATCAACTTAGTGTAAGTGCAAGGTTTGTATTTTTGTTATGGGTCCACCCTGTTTTCTCCAGATGTCTCCTACCTGCCCAGCAGTCGGGGTTGTCTCTCCAGTGATCATTTTGATAGCTGTGCTTTTCCCAGCTCCGTTGGGCCCCAGAAGTCCTAACACTTCTCCTGCAATCAATACATACAATTTCTTAGGAATATTCCCCATTCAAGACATACAGCAGACACAGACCCACAGAAGGAAAAATAGAAAAGACAGCATACAGATATCAAAGATCATATAAAATAAATAGTTTTATTGTATAAAATACATGCTCAGAGGACCCATAGGATTTCAAATCAAACTTATGCTGTGAATTACTCCCAGGAGCCACTGCTAAAGTGATCCCCTCTCTCCAGGATCTGCATTATTTTACATAATGGACAGCCACGAGTAAGTAATAGGATGCTTCCACACTAGGTTGCTCATTAACACATCAACCCCAGACTGAAGGTGCTTTAACAACAGAACAAATGGATTTGACCTCTCTATCCTTGCTCAGGTAACTGAGAATCTGCAGGGAATTAACTCGGGGTTCAAGGAGAACAGTCCCAGTTCTCACCTTTTTTAACACAAAAGGAGAGGTTTTTGGTGGCTGTTTTCTTCTTCTTCTTCTTCTTCAAAAACGAGCCAGCTTGCTTTATTTTATATTCCTTGCACAGATTGCTGACTATAATGACTGATTTCTGAAAGTGAGGAGGAAGAAGCAGGGTTAATTTATTGTCTTGGACAACATTAATACTTCCGTTATGTTTTTCCATTAAAAAAGCAGAAAACCTTCTAAAGATCTTTGTTTTATGGCTCACCAGGAACACGAGGTGCAATGGGACACTTGATTCCCGGGTTCCTCTCAAGAGCTTTCTTCTCCTGATGGAACCCACACTTTTGGGAGTCTGATTTTCCCAGTGAGAACAACAGAGCCAGAGCACTGACCTGCACTGGTTTGTGTTTTATCAGGTATAAAATCAAACAAAACGAGAAGGACAACACTTAGGGGTACCTCCTCCTGCCTCGGAGCCACCATGGCATTCCTCACTGCTTCCCTTTCAGCTCTAACATCTTCATCTTCCTCCTCGAGCTCCTTGGGGTGCTGCTGGCTGCTTTCTTTTCTTGGGGAAATCCTGAAAACCCACCAGATCTGGCTTAGGATTTTGTTCTTTACCTTTGTTCTCTACCAGCACTTTTTGGATAGACCAAGAGTGAATTTCCCTGTGATTGAATTTATACTATAATATAATTATTGCCAGTAATATTATAATAATTCTTACTGGATTCATAATACTACTACGCCTATTATTATTATTAATAATAATAATAAAAACAATAACAATAATAATAATTATAGCAATGATAATAACAAAGAATATTTATAATCCTTCTGCTTTGTACCAAAAAGAAGCTGGTACATCCCACAGCACAGGCAGCATCCTGTGGAGGCACTAACAAACTTGAAAGCTGTTCTATATTATCACAGCACTGTAGTATTTAAGGGGTTATTTTAGCAGTAAAAAATCACAGTGTTTTAAAAAATTATTTAAAAATAGGGACAAAAGGCAATGATATGTTAAAAGAAAAGCAGTGCAACAGGAGTTTAGATCTGACAGTGCATGTGTGTTGATACAAACCTGAATACTGGGTCCTGTCTCAGCACTGCTTTTCCGCATTTTGACTCCAAAAAGCGAAGAAGAAGAATAAAAACCACAGAATGGATGTAAGGCTGAAAAACAGAAGTTGCCACATTAACAACCTTGCCTTCCCTCCCTCCTCAGCTGGCACTGAGGTGCTGGCAGTGCTATAAAATACACGGGAGGAACAGAATATGTGAAAATGAAGGCCATGAAATCTAAACTCAGGGTAATCAACACTGCAGAAAACACCAAGGGCAGAAAAACCCCAATTCATGAAATAACAGGGCAGCACAAAGTGATCTAGGCTTATTTCATTTTGCTTTCCCCATTTCAAAGGTGTGAAATTACTGTAGCACTGGGGTTAAAATGTCATCCAGACCCACCCAGATCCTCCTGCTTCCTCAAAACTGAGGAGGGGTTTTAGGAGACCCACATGCCTACATAAAAGCCATGTTAAATGTTTTCTTACTGCAAAGACAACAATCAGTATACCACTGTCTGGATCCATATTCCATGCGTCAATGTTCTGCAGGAAAATCTGTAAGGATTAAAAGCATACACAATAAAGACCTGTAATTCTTTAGTATTGTTCTGGTTAATGCAGTAATGTCCAAAAATGCTTTGAAAATCTGAAAAATGTCCGATTCACCCCCAAACATTCACCATACAGATGAACAAATGCAGATGTTTGGCTTTGGGAACCCTGGTCCTACACCAGAACAGGTCACAGCTCTCAGTACATGGACCAGACTCTCCTTCCAGATGTCCTGTCCCAGGAAAACATCTGATCTCCTCTGCTCCAGGTCCCAGTGGAGGAGAGGTGGAGGTGAGTGGGACAGGACAGAGGAGGAGTCTCTTCTCCTTGGACGTCACCCCTCGGTAATTAATCATTTATCAACAGTGTTGCACATAGCTGGGGGTGATGCCTTAAATGGCTCCCTAGAAACAGAAACTGGACAGGAATAAAGGAATAAAGGAGGGATTTATTTGAAAGGCCTTCAGAGGTCACACTCTGGGCTCCAGAGGCTCCTG
>JAWWMJ010050856.1:0-10198 GCA_035047045.1 Vireo griseus
GTCCCCTTTGTTTTCTCTTAAGTGCCCAGCAATTTGTTCCTTAGCAACAAGACATGGGGAAAAATTCCTTTAGGGAAGAAGAAAGAACGGGGAACTTCTAAAACCCCAACAAAGGCAAAAAGCAACAGAGATCTGACTAAAGAAATAAGAACATAAAATTAGGAAAAAGTGAAAGCTGGTAATCAGGGAATAATCTTAAATACAATTACTCAACAGAACCACGACACTTGGAAAAGCTGCTCTGTCAGCATACATAGACAATACCATTATTCCAGCTCTCTGAAAATTACTTTATTTTCTTGATCTGTAACCCCTTCCACACAGACTACTGCTGAGGTTACCCCCAGAAATGCTCTGGAAACACTGTGCAGTTACAGCTTCTATCTTCCAAAAAGTCAAGCCTCCCCCACAGGAACTCAGAGTGCAGTATTCCCACACAGAATACAGCAGTTACTGAAGTGTCAGAAACCACAAATGTGAAATCTTATTAAGTAATCCTGCACTGGAGAAAGCAATTCCTTTTTTTCTCCTTACAGCTGCCATAGAAAGCACACACTTTGCTTGATCACCTGGCAATTTCAAAGAGGACTTAATAATCTAAATTTGAGTTTAAAGGCTTTTTTTCCTATCACCTCTTAAATTTCTCCAACCAGAAATTCAACTACATTCAACTGTGCATAGTTTGGAGCTTTTGGTGGTGGGGATGTGCCCTAATTCCAACATGACAGCACAGACTGTGTAACGCAGGGTTTGCATAGATAGTCTGTCCCTGCCCCAGCCCAAAGAACATTAAGAAGTCATCACATCTTAGAATTTTGTTGCATTTGTGAAAAACATGAAATTAGGGAAAAAAACCAAACTAAACAGTCCCATTTACATTGGCTTCCCCTATGTCCCCAGGTAAGGGGGAGATGGGGAAGAAGAGACAACACAAGTCATGGCTATTTCAAAGCTTCATGGTCTTAAATGAAGTTTATTACAGGCCCCCGTGAAAATACTAATTCACCAATGCATACACTTCTGCACCTTTGTCCAGGTTCTTGTTATTCTAGAGTGGTTAAGCGCCTTTTTTTATTAAAAAGTTTTTTGTTAGTTTTTACAGTATTGCTGTGTTTTACAACAAAATTAAAAACCATTTGTGGAATCCACCCAGCAACAGTTTCCCCAGAACAAACCAAAAGCATAAATGCATGTTCTGAAGGGGCCTTTTCTATGCCAGCTGTTTAATGAGCAAGAGAAAAAAAAATCTATCACTTCTGTTTGGTGTTGATGAATTTACTCCATCTTCCAGAAGGCAAATCTTTCCATAAATATCAGAATAACTTCCAAGATGATGAATTTCCAGAGACACAAGCAGCAGCTCTGTGCAATTTCTCTGGGAGTCCTGTGCTGCCCTTTGTTTCAGTCCAGTGAGATGATGTCAGGAGTACTGCCTTTGCTTCTGGTTATCACTCCTGTCTTGCTCCTGCTGGAGGAGCTAACATGTGTGCTGTTCTCATGGTGGCTGGTTGATGTGATGATGCTGCCAGGCATGCTGCTTGTTAAGGTTGAGGTGAGACTATCCAAAAACATAGGAGGGCAGTACTGCTTGAAACAATGAAGAATGAACGGAAATGTATGCTCTGAAGAGCAACAAGCATAAAACATTTCACTATCAGAACCTTGTTAACACATGCATATCAAAAACCAGAGTTCTGCAAACCAGCAAGTAATCAAGTAAAAATGAGCCATGAGTCCTTCTCCCTCATCCTCCCCTTTTTGTTTTTCTTATTAACTAGTTAGCTTGAACATTTATTAGTGGATTAAGATACACTATTGTCCACAAAAAAAACCCACCCACAAAAACCCTTAACATTTGGAGAATGTTCACTGCCCATAGGTACTGGTCCCAACTGCCTATTTCAGACTGCTTTCATCATGAAAGGTAGCAAAATGCTTTCTGCTCCTTCAATGGAGGTTAGAATAATTTCATCCCCTCAAATGGCAGCAGCTGTACTAATCAACATTTTCATAGCATACATCTGCAACAATACATGCAGGTATTTAAACATTTTAGTAGTGATAAATGAGCCCTGATCAAATCTGATTAGGAAAAATTCTTAAGTTGATTTAAATTTCCTGAAGTGAAAGACAAGCCATTTCAGAGCTGAACATTCAAAGCATTTAGAAACAGAACAAGGTTGCCAGATGTCAAAGAAGAAGATAAGGCATCCCACACACATGCACACATTGTTTGACACACCTTACTTTCTCTTACCCTGTGGATTCAAATCTCGGGCATATGTTTGAAACTGAGCCTGAGCTGTTTGAACTGTCCAAAATGGACAGTTCATAGCAGCATACCTGCTTGCAGTCTTCCGCATGAACAAACTTCTGTTATTCCTGCTTTTGGCAGTTCAGATCTCAAGGTCAGGCACAGAGTATTGCAAGATGCAGTAAGTGGAAAGAAAAGGAGGAAGTTCATCCTTCATTTTTAAGGCACCAGCAAGTCAACTCTACTCTGAGACCTACTACTGTTTTATTCTAGTGACAGAGGTGAAAAAGAGTCTGCTTCAGATCCTCTTGTCTTAGGGAGCTGATATTCCCCCATATTTCAAGGGCTGTAGTATGTCTGCATAAGAATCTAATTACAGTAAAAATTGTTCTCCCTAATGGTGTAAAGTTTAAATTTCCAGGGAAGGAAAAATACCACCTGGTTCTTTTTGACCTACAAAATTTCCATATAATCCAAATCCAATGAAATTGAAGTGTTGCATGGAAGAATTTATTATAAAAGTATTCATTCATGTGCCCTTCAAATTAATGAAGATATTTTCTTTAGAACCTAATCTCCTACTAATATAAAAAAGAACAGAAATAACAATCAGTGAGGTATACTTACAGAACTTAATCTGGCCTACAGATAGACAGCATGAACTAAGAGCATGAAGTACATGATCATAGAATCCCAGAATGCTTTGGGTTGGGATGGACCTTCAAGACCACCTAGTTCCAAACTCCTGTCATGGGCAGGGACACTTTCCACTAGATCAGGTTGTTCAAAGCCCCATCCAACCTGTCATTGAACACTTCCAGGGATGGGGCATCCACAGCTTCTTTAGGCAACCTATCCCAGTGCCTCACCACCCTGAGTGTATTTAAGTTAGTGCTGTGCAAGTATCTGCTTTACCTAGAAAGGCAAACTACCAATAGACTCAGTTTCCATGCCTGGATTTACCATAGTAAGGCTAAAGTGAATCCTTCCTTAATGTATTTTCATTACCACCTCTTGTTGGGAAAATGGATTTTCTTGGTCTGTGGTTAGGTCTAAGCAAGTGGACTGCATAAATGTGATAGTTATTTGAGCAGTATGTCACAAAAGAGACTTGAAAATTAACCCCACAGCAGTTCAGAAACATACCTGTGAATCAGCTGGGATTAGTGAAAGAAAATTCAGTCCTAGAAAGAAGGATAATAAATTGATGAGTCTTTCTTTTATGCATACACAATAAATTTAAGGAATTTTTTTTGTGGTCATAGAATAGATTTTGCAATTGTTACACAGTTTCTAAATGGAATATTCCACTGACACCACTCTCAATGACTACCTCAGGCAGCAGCAAAACAAGTTATCTAGCACATGTCTCTTTTTAAGAATGAGGATGACATAATGATGTATTATTCACTGAATATTGTTTGGTGGTTCAATATGGTTGCTTAGATGGAGGTTGCTATTTGGAGCTGTTGATTCATAATGCAAGTTTCACTGTATATTGTACCTGACTTGGCCAAACTGGGACATGAAGAGTGTCATCACATTAAAGATGCTGGAATGAAGTAGTCACAACATGCACAAGTCCAAAAACAAGCAGTAGATGTCTTCCTCAACCCATGAGAAGCCAATAAGAAAACATTTCTAATATCCCCATTTTGTGTCTAGACAAATAAAAGGAACAAAGAGGAAACTACAAGTAGTTCAAGGTATATCCTCTAAGATCAGTGACAACTAGCATTCATCTTTTACACCAGTAGCGTGTAAGCATTTAGGGCAAGATGTTTAAAATTATGAAACCAAGGAGAAATTATGGCCTTTTTTGTTTTGTTGTTAAATATTGGCCTTGTGTTTGCTATGTCAACAGAAAAAACAGGCAAACTTCCTCCCTCCCTGTCCTCCCACCTCCAAATCTCTTCTGGACAGCGACATGTCCCTTTTCTCCATTAGAGAAAAAATTTGGAGGAGATTTAAGCTTAGCTGCTTTTCCAGAATTGACAGCTTCTTTAGGTCTTGCACATTCTAGAACTTCAGAAAATAGAGATAGACAACAGTTCTAGATTTCTGTTCTCTGAGCTTTCTCTTCTATCCAATTTGGGAAGACAACCAATTCCTTAACAAGGGAGAAGTGGAAGGAGAGAGCAGTAAGAGAAACAAAATGGACAAAGAAACAAGGGGAATGATATCCATTTCAGTGCCAAACTGGTGATGAAAGAAGAGGAAAAAACCTGGCAATGTTTCAGGGCAGAAATGAATACAGGCAATGAAAGGGGGAGAGGGGAAGTACAGGAGGCCAGTGTGGCATCTGTTACCACAAGTCACCATTTCCTGAGTTCTGGGTTTGTTACAGCCAGCAAAGAGAACCCCCAGAGTCCCTATATACAGTGTTCTTTTCAAGGAGCCAGGATAGAAAACAATCAGTATCCCCACCTTTTGTCTGATATTTAGCAGCAGTGTTGAAGAATACATCATAGGCATTTAGGGTATGTCTAGGTAAAGAAAGTCAATAGATGTCAGCTTACAGATTGTAGCTCACCTTAACACCTTTTTCATACAGTCTAGACAGAGCACCACTACAATCAGTTAGCAGAATATCTACATCTAGGGTTTGGATGAGTCAGTGCCATCACACATCTATTAACTTAAAGAAGTAGCTACTCTCCCTCACATCTACAACACATAACCATTGGATGTTTACACAAAGTCTAACTGAACATAGCAAGAAGTGTTTCTGTTTGCCATTCTGAAGTGCCAATTTGTACCCCAGAAGCAATGTTTGTCACATCATTGTTGCGAAATGCAATCTGAAACTGGAAAAAAGCCTGTACTGGGCTCGTCTAGACATCACATCAGTGCAATAATGCATATAGTCTTGTTACATTAAAAAAAAATTCATAAATTCTTCAATTTTTACCCACTCCGCAAGTTAATAATGCTGTCAGAATACACGTGAAAAATAATCACCACCTACCTGGCAAGTCTGATGAAATACTGGATATTGGTGGATGATGGAATGGTACTGGGTATTCTGTTAATGAAGGTGGAATAGCAGCAGCATCAACTGTTGTCACACTGGGCACTCTGACAGTAGGTGGCTGATACACAAGAACCCTGTTTCAAACAGCATGGGAAATTACAAACAACCTGGCTGTTAGTTACAGAAGAGAAATTATGCACCACTGTGCACTCATTCACAGGGTCACTATGTTATAATACAACTATGGCGTGGCTACTCACTATACAGTATTCCAACTCTAATTTCCTGTTTCATAACAGTCTTCACAATAACATGACCCTATCTTGGCTCTCAACAGCAGCTGTGACATAAGAGCAAGTTGGCATTAAAACAAAGTACAGTGCTGGAGTCATTTATAAGTCTACCATTCAGAGAAAGTAATGGGTATCTATCTGTGGAGTACCCTGGGAGGGATGTGTAGGTAGCCAGAGCCAGGAGGAGAGTGCTTGTTTGAATTTCTCTTCATAATTGTTCCTCAGTGCCAACCTGTCACACCAAGGGTGCAACTGACCATTATTCAGCCCCTGAAGCACAGATTACACATGCGGGAGTTAAATATCAAAACCCATCTTTACTCACACCCTGAGCCCAAGCTAAGTTCAGCTCTCCAAGAGCGTGCGACTAGTTAAAACCCTTCTGCATTCTCACCTGCTGCCCAGTTACTTCATGGCACTGTTAAAGATGACACCACAGACATTCAGGCACCAGCCATATGCATAAAATATTTCATAAACTCCAAGTCAGATGGAAACACCCAGAATCCTGTTCCCAACTTCTCTGCATTGCTCCCTCCAGCCCACCAGCCATGAGTGTTATATACTCATGTCTTCCTCCCCAGGCTGCTGCCTTGCTACTTCTAAATTCAAAAGCTTGGATTTCAGACCCTTCTCAAGCATCTCATACTTCAGCCTACATTGTTTCTGCCTATAGGAAAACACCCCACAGTTTTGCCAAAACTAGGATTCAGTTAACATTGTTTACAGGAGATAAGTTAATCCCCAAAAGCCTGGCTTTGACTTGGATTTGAAGAAAGAAAACATGCCATATTCATACCCAAACAGCAAGGAAAATACACCAGTCACAGAGAGACAAGAAAACTCAGTCCCTCTACAATTAGGGTTGCACATAGCCATCTCAAACAAGCACAGGAGCATGGAAGCAAGTCTTGTTGCCTTCTGAAATTTCATTAAGAGATGTATTTGTAGCTATTTTTTCTTATAAAAATAAATAAAACGGGTCTCTTGCAGAGGGACTCCTCCACAATCCTCTCGAAAAGTAACAGAATTTCAGTATCGCTGCTGGAAGTGGTTGAAGATGACCAGCTATTTGCTCACCAAAAATCACATATTCCTATGAACTAGAGATACAGTACACCTGCTCATTACTTCAAGAGTTGGTAAAACAGGAGGGGTTTGTTTGTATTACTGTTATTTTAGTAAAAGACATTAGCCACTATGGTGAGAGACACATACCTCATGCAACACTAACAAGTCATTACTGAAACCTGATGCTTGGAATCATCTCGTGGAGCAGTGAGCATTGGTGAGCCTAACCAGTGCCCCTCACTCCCTGCAGGTCTCCTGTGCCCTACGGACCATGAACAAGAATGTTATGGAAGCCACAAACAGTATCTGCAGGCAAGGTGTGCAGATTGGGACAGACAGGTGACACAACAGTAAAGAACTTGGTTAAACCTGCCACTGAAGTCAGGCATGATAACAAAGATGGAGCAGTTGACAGAGTACTTGGGAAGTCATTGGTTGTGCTAACCAAGTTGCAGGACTGATGCATAACCATGGCCAACAACAGTGTCCAAGACATTCCAGAGTGTAATAGAGGAGGAAAAGCTTGTCTTGATTCAAAACAGCAAAGTGCCTCCCTTCTAAGACTGACAGGATGGATGAAAAAGGCAACACAGCCTCATTTCCTGGACACCAGAGCAGATTAGATAAAAGGTATAACAGTGAGAAAAAAGCCTTACAATGACACCAACTTAGCAAGAATGCATAAAGCTCCTCCACTTGGCATAATCTACTTTCTCAGGAGAATCTCGTCCATTATCTTAATCAACTTCCTTTTCTATGGAGAAATGGCCCTGCAAACACAGCAACAGTGAGCACAAGTCTTTTGTGATATGTAAAACTATTTAATAGTTTTGCCTGTACAAAGGTACTGCATCAATACAACCTTCTGCAAGGAGAGGCCTAGAAATTCTCCTCTGGAAGTGTGGAGCTGGATCCTGAAGAGAGATTACAAATCCATTTCTCTATAGATCAGTTTATCTAAAACATTACAGAATTACAACTAACTTTAAAATTGACAAACCCTTTGGTTGGGCTTCCTTGTGTTTCAGACATAAATATGCACTTCCTTTTGGCAGGAGGATCTTCCTCTTCATCAGAAGAGCTTTCTATTGTCAAGTCAATAACATCAGCTTTCTTCTTGTTTACCTCATTGGTCACTGTCACAGAACAGGATTTCCTAAAAACACTGGAACCTGAAGAAGATAATAGAACATCACTGTTTTCTAAATGCTCTTGACATCAGCAGTTTCTATCTGTAACAGAACCAGATTATCTTCCTGGCCACTACAGAGAATGCTATGGTCAGGAACTGTTTTATAAGTATTCTGTGGGTCGAGGGCTGATACTGGTTGAGGCTGGAATTACAACTGAACCACAAACTTTGCTTTGGTTTCTTCTTAAATATGTTATCACAGAAGAGTTACCAACATTTCTAATTGACCCAGCCTTGGCCAGCAGCACGTCCATCTTTGGAGCCATCAGGGATTGGCTCTGCTGGACATGGTGAAAGCTTCTAGTAGCTTCTCACAAAAGCCACCTCTGTGACCCCTCCACTACAAAAAACCAAGTCATGTAAAACAAATACATTCCACCCCTCACCTTTGTGAATCACGTATTTAAAAATAAATTAAAACAAAGTTTGTGGTGCAGTTTAATTTCAGCCAGAGATGAGCAGGAGTGAACATGTGAGAGAAACAACTATGCAGACATCAAGGTCAGTGAAGAAGGTGGGTGAGGAGGTGCTCCAAGCACTGGACCCAAGATTCCTCTGCAGGCCATAGTGCTGATCATGGTGAAGTAGACTGTCCCCCTGCAGCCCATGGAGACCCATGGGGATGCAGAGATCCATCTGCAGCTCGTGGAGGAGCCCCATGCTGGAGCAGGTGGATGCCTGGGAGGAGGCTGTGATCCTGTGGGAGGCCCATGGAGAGAGAGGGCCCTGCTCCCAGGCTGGAGCAGCCTGTCCTTGAAGGACTACACCCTGTGGATGAGTGACCCATGCTGCAGCAGTTTTAGGAGGACTGTTGCCCATGGGATGGACTCATGTTGCAGCAGTTTGCAGAGAGCTGTTGCTCGTGAGATGGACATATGTCGGAGAAGGTCACAGAGAGCTGTTTCCCATGGGAGGGACCCCACAGTGGAGCAGGGGAATGACTCCTCTCCTTCAGCAGCAGAAGAAGCCTTGGGTGATAAGTTGACCATAACCCCCATTCCCTGCTTCCTTGCACTGTCAAGGTAGGAGTTGGAGATGGGAAGGAGGGAGGGGTGGGGGAAAGGTGTTTTTAAGGGCTTGTTTTACTTCTCATTATCCTGCTCTGATTTTGTTAGAAATAAATTCACCTTATATCTCTAAGTTGAGCCTGTTTTGCTCTTGATGGTATTTACTGAGCGATCTCTCCTGGTCCTTAACTCATGAACCATTCAGTAAATTTTCTCTCCTCTGTCCAGCTGCAGCAGGGGAGTGAGTGAGTGGCTTTCATGGGTGCCTGGCATTCGACCAGTGTCAACCCATGACAGTGTCATGTTGAGAATATTAAAACAAGCTTTAGTCTTCACTTATCAGTTTAAGGACCTAAAACAAGAACAACCTTTCGCTTTCTTAACTGCTATTATAAAGAGCAAAGACAAAGCCCAAAAATGCATACTTTTAGAGACACAACCCTTTCTTTTTAGTTTATATGACAAGAAGGTTAGAAGTATTAAACCCTCCAGAAAACAAACACCAACATTCACGCATTATCCAAGCTACATCTAAGTATCCAAGTTGGTTTGCAACCAGTACCCATATGTACATACTTTCTATTTTAGTGCACTCTGGACTTGAGACTCTCATAGCTTCTTTCTTTGGCCTCATGGGGCACCAGGAGCCATCTTCTTGGAATTTGATCTCATCCACATCTGAAGATTCATTAAGGATTTCCATAAAGAGCCTGAAAAAGAGGGCTGAGTGGTTTCATTTTTGATTTTAAGTGAATTTTTTATTCTAACTGAAAAGGAGACAGTGGAAAAGCTAATTATGATCACCTTTCATCCATTGCATGTGCTCTCTCCCTAGTTCCTCTTAGCTGAAAGCCTGTAATTATACCCTTTGCAGACATTGACAACTAAAAGAATATCCCAACCTACCCATATTCTACTTCAACATTACTGCAATTCATAGATTTTGATACAGAAGCAGAAATAATCATACTTTGAACCAAGTTTGACACTTTTTTATGAGTTAAATTTTAAAGGTAATAGCTTTGGAGATAAGGTCACATAAAAGAGAGACTTAGCTATTAGACTTGGATTTCTTCAGAGGAAATATACTGAGGCTCACGAGTTTGATGATGCAGTCAGGAGATAAGTTTATGCAGTTCGTTACATGGTAAGAGAAACTAACAGTCATCTCCTCTCAGTCTAAAGTATTTTGACAAAGAAAATAGTATGAAATGGCTAAACCTCAAGTCAGAAAAGTAGCTATTGAGTACATAATGAAAAATGTTAAGTGATTGTCTAATCTGCAAACCCAGTCTCTTACCCATCTAATATTAGGCTCTCATAAGTTGCTTTTTTGTCACAGACAGGGCAGATCCAGGTAGGCTTCTTTTCATTCATTTGAAGATAAAGAGCAGCATCAAAACATTG
>JAWWMJ010050857.1:0-10197 GCA_035047045.1 Vireo griseus
CAGGCTTCCTTATCTAGCAAATAAACTAGGTAACTTGTCCTTTCCTTCTTATTCTCATTTTTGGCTCATAAATCTCTGTGTATTATAGCTTCTGTACCATACTATAGGAAAGCAGATTCTCTCCTGGCTCAGTGGAGCTAACGAAAATCCAACACCAACTATTTTGTTCTATTTAAGGAAGAACTTTATCTCCGTTTGAGGTCTATATGAAATAAAATAAAAGCTGCTGTGTATTATAGTATGGATGTTTCCAATAATTAGGCATCTAATCTAAAATAATACAATATTTATTTTCTTCTTACTACTATATTAAATTTCTCCTTATTTGTATATGCATGTAGTAAAAGAGACTCAATTAGGTAAGTGCTGGAGACATTTCCTTCCCATTCCTACCAGAAGCAGCTAGGGTAAACTGCTGTGTATGAAATGAGAATGACAGTATACTCTTTGAAATCATGTTGTGATTAATTTCCTCATAATTTCCCCGAGCTCCATCTAATATATAAAAGCATGAGACATGTTCATGTTAACACATTGCAGCCTGCCTGCTACAGGAACTGCTCTGGAAAATCCCTGTATTATCAAAATCCAGGTCAGAATGGTTATATAATCTCAAAAGGAATAGCACATTGACCTAAATCTAAAAGCTTAGTAGCAACATAATATCCTGAATGTTAAGACACCTTGGATTTTAAGGAGAATTAGAATAATACCAATCCTGTGTATTTTTCCAGTGCAAAATGGATATTTCATATTCCATTGAAATAGCAAGAGAACAGAAGGCTAGAATACAACCAGAAGGCCCCATTTGGAATGAAGAAATAATTAATGGAATAAGAAATACCATCTTTGTACACCTGTACATGTGTAACTCTTAGAAAAACAGAGTATTAGTTGTGATAATTATACCAAATCTTCACATTGCTAGCTCTAGACAGCTTGAAGGTAGAATAAATTATGTTGTGGGGGTTTTCTGCACAGCTTGGGCAAAATCTAACCATCCTGTTGCAGTGATATGGGAGAACAGCAAGAAAAAAAATTCATTTTCTTTTTCATTGCACAAAATGCCCAACCCCAAAACATGGTAGGTGTTTTATTTGCACTAGTGTCTGCTTGTGAGAAAGGCGGACAAAGCATCCTGCTTCATCAAGGATTTGTGACCAGTAATCTCACTTACAGCCTCTAGACAAAGACTATTTGGTTGTTATCTCTGATAAAGCTAGCTTTCCTATAAGGTAGCTGCTTAGGATTTCACTCTGGACATCTTAATATAAAGTTGAAGCAAGTACCTAAGCAGCTATTTGAAGATTAATCTTGCAACAGTGCTTACCTGAATGTGTGTCTACACATTCGATGCTCTGCTATGAGCTGTGCTTCTGACAGCTACTTCCCACTTAAATCAGTTGAAGGGGACACTTACTGGGAAAGTTGTCCATTATTTCACACCAGATGCATTCCAGCAAGCGGAGCTCCATTTTAATAGAGAGATGCCAAAAGAGAATGAAGATATCAGGATTACAGAAAAAGCAAACTGTTTTTATTTTATGTGGTTTTAGTTTAGAGGACATGAGACAGGCTCCTGACACTCAGGGATTTTGCCATTCTGTTTTATTTTGGCCTTGTTTGTTCCTGTGGTCATGAAGCAGCAGACAAAGCTCTCATCCATGAGGATGGCATCTGGCATAGGCAGAAGTGGTTTGCCCTTCTCTGCATGCAGAGGTTTAAGCATGAGCAATCCAGACTTGCATGTACCACTACTAACCTGTCACAGCACCAAGAAGAGAACACGTCCCTCAAGTTAATTCACTCACGTAGTATTACAGTGGTGTCTTGATAAACATGAAAAAACTAAATCCACCGATGACAGTGTATGATTAGGCTCTAGTTTTCAGACTAGAGCAGTAATCCTCTGATAATGTTTTTCAAGAAATCTTCACTCTGATATTTCCTATCTTTCACACAGCACCTATCTTTGACCTAACAAAATTAATTACGAAAATGCCAATTTCTGAAGTAACAGCAGCATGCATCAAGATCTGAAGTTGAACACTATGTCTATCCAAATTTTGCAAAGCTACCCACTATATATGTACAGAAGAACAGATTACTCCTCTTGAAATTTGTAAAAATAGAAAAGAAAAAAAGAGAAGAAAAGAAAAACTAAAGCTATTTTAAATGAAAACAAGATGTAAATTTAGATCACCCTGGTGACTGTATGGAAATAACAATTCTTTTATATTTTCAGTAAAAAATAAAATTCAGCATCAAGTTGGTTGTTTTTTTGGTTTTTTTTTTTGCATAAAAGGTGTTGCTGTACATATCTGCATAGGGATGTGAATGGGAAATATTAACATTAAGGCAAAATTCTGCCAAATAAAACTACTTAATTTACAGACAGGATGACCACCTTTTTAATGAATTTTGCTTTGGTGTCTGATGTTTGGGTTTTGTCTTACATTTCCCTCTGAAACCTCTGGTACCTTCAACAGTAATCATATTTAAACCAAGAGGAATTTGGAGATTAGGCTATGTTAATTGTTTTACCAGGTGATATTGATGTTCATATATTATACATATATATATATATATGTATATATATATATATATAAAGCAGGGGTGTTTTTTAACTTCTTTACCAGCAGCTCTATATATTTATTAGACATTAAAAATAAGAGAACAGATAATTTAATGATTATAGTCATTTGTATAAAAGTTATTTTAATGGTGCCCCTGAATTATCTTTAAAGGTAATAAAGAGGGCAAGGCTTAGTTTTAATTTTAAGATGATTAATTTTATGCAAAACATAAATTTTTTATTATTTAATCTGTTTTATCTGGGGCCAGATTTATCTAGGTAACAGATTTAAAATTATCCTTTGGCCATTTACATGGAAAAAAATACAATTTGATAAAAAAGTAAACACCAGCAAGAAAAAAATTCTGATTTGGCCCAATTTTGCAAAAGATGATGAAAATAAGATAAACTGATTTAACATTTCCTTATGGAAGTGGAAAAGAGAGAGATGTTTTCCTTAAAATAAAGTAGAATATGAACCACTGTTGATCAGAGACCTGACACATTTACAGTGACAGTGAAATTTCTGTCAGCATTCAGAGCAGCAGAGTAAAATGAGGAATTTGTCTTCGTCCTCTTCAGTTTGTTTTCTCAGATAGACATTTAACATGAAATACTAGTCCAGGTCTTGTTACAACTCAAGATGTAACCAGCTGCTGAAAAACCAGCAGAAAACCCAGAAAAAATTCTGAGACTCTTCTAGGATGAAATGTTTAATTTAACATCAAACATCTGATGTCTTCTACAATTCTGCATAACCGTGAAAAATGTAATCAAAACTTTCTACTGATTGATCTTCGATTTTTTTATTTTTTAATTACAGATCATCAGAACTGCAATGTTAATGTTGAAATGAAATATATAATAGTGGAAGAGGAAAAATTGCATTTTTTTGTGGTTTTGAGGATTACAATCTTAACTAGAAGATTAACATAATAACAGATCAGTATTAACTTGTAGCTACATTATGTTGTCTGTGTCTTATCTGTGTCACCGTAATTAAAGCTCATGACATCTGCAGAAATTTCCACCTAAGCAGTCAATATCCTCCATTTTGCCAAAGTGAGCACATCCCAAAATGGATTTGGCCTTTTCAAGATCAGAACTTTGATTTTCCAATCTGATGCAATATTTGAAATTAATTACCTTATTTTTGCAAGAGAAATTAGATGCTATTCTATGTTTAAGAAATAGATTTTTTTGTTTTGTGTACATTTTGCATAAATCTTCATTGTAAATATACATGTCAATGTTTATATATGGAAAATATGTGAGGATTATTCCTCTAATTCTCTCTACATAACAGTTTTTTTGTCACAATTTGCAGTAAAAATGCATCTTTATGGTTACTGATTGGTTTGTATGTATTTCTGATTTTAGAGAGAATTAGTTTTGCATTTAAGAAATATTTCCTATTTTTAACTAATATTCTTTAGTTGTTTTGGTTTTTATATAAGTTTTTAATTTGTTTTTTTATATAAGATATACTGACCAGTTTTTCTCCATGTACAAAAGCATTGTCTGTGTATGCCAAATAAGGACCAATATTGCTCTTAATCACTGCAGTTTGTTAAAGAAGATTCTGGGCCCTAAATTCTGACACAGAGTCAGTTTTATTTCAGCTTGAGCTGGTTGCCTCGTGGGGGGGACCCAGAACAAGGAAATCCCTGGGCCTTTATGCCCTTACAGTCTCTGCACCTGATTTTCACAGGCTTGACACCTGCCCTGCACTCATCTCTTGGTCCAACGGCCCAGATTCATGCTCAGGGCTGTTCTAACACCTCCCTCGATTCTTCCTCCATGTCCACATGGTCAGGACAATAATCGTCCTTGTCCTTCAGCTTGGGACAGATCTGGGGTCCTCCAGGGTTTCAATCCTTACCTGGAATGGTAAACCTTTGCTTACTGCCCTGCTCAGCAGCTCATGTTAACAAGAGTTCATTTGAAGTTCGCCTGTGGCAAGCTTTGAGCAGAGGCCCACTCATGCTAAGTTTTCAATTAAACTTAAACCTGAACAATAAAGTTGTAACTTTCTATAAGTAAACTTAATTTAATCCCAAGAAATCTCATTTTATGCATTACAATGTAGAGGACATTTTGTTTAATTAGAGTTTGTATTATTCTTAGATGTTTTATTTGGTTGTATAACAGCAGTTTGTTGAAAATTAGGATCTAACTGAGACTCATGAGCCATGACTAGGAATTTTTTTTGGTTTTGTCTTACCTCCATCCCTAGTTAGAAATGCGAATGAGGATCTGGTTAATTTAAAATACAGCAAACTGATCACCTTAAAAGTCACACATGTTTTTCTTTTTTCATTTTTTTAGGGCTTAATATTATCTTTATTGATCTGGATGACTGTGTGTTCTCAGAAAAACGATAGGTGGCCTGTCAGAGGCATCGCTGAAGGGCCAAGGAGCAGCAAGAGGTGGCTTCAGTGCATGCAAAACATCCCATGAAATCCCAGCATGTATTTTTTGTGATTTGAAGTGGATGAATGTTCTTGGGTGATGGAACCTGGCCTCTGGGAGTGCTTGCAGCAGGGCAAATGCTGTGCTGCTTATGGAGGTGGACACTGCCTGCCCAAACATGGTGCAAACACAGGTTTTAGTTCCTGACTGCAAAATAATGGCAATAGCTTCACAAATAGGACCATGAACTTGGGCCCAAACCTGGAATTTTTGTTACTAAAATGTGATCTCTAGTCAGTGTTCTTGTATGGAGAAGGATGGACAAACTGCAGTTCTGAGTTCTTCTTAATAATTCTTATCTCATACTCGGTACTCATGGACTAGATAAATAAACCCCTCTGCAAATTGGCTTGTGGTAATAACCTTGGAAGGTTTGGAACATGTCTGGAATATGAAAAGACATAAAGCATTAGCAGTTTCCTAACTTGATTGAAGTTCTATTATTTCACGATTGGGTTTTTTTAAAATAAATTATTATGATTTTTTAATTTAAAATGTCAAATCTGATATAACTCTGGAAAAAATATAAAGACATTTTAGGCAGTAATGAGTTTATTTTTTATCCGAGTGAAATTATCTAGATGTCTTTGTATAAATGCATAATTGCCATTTCACTTTGCTTTGCTTTGTGTTGTTCCATGATTCTTAATACCAGATCAAAATAGTATAGATCTGAAGAGAAAAAGGTTTTTTTTTTTTTTTCAGGTTAAAGCAATGCTCCTAAGGAAGTGCTATTATGAATGGAAAATTCTATACAGACACATCTTGCATTGGGAAAATAATTCATGTATTTGTCTGAGTGGTGTGTTTGTCAGTGACTTAGAAAGTTTTCCTGTTACTCTCTGCTGTGTTTCTGCCAGACTTGGAGATTTCTGGCTTAGCTTGTTCAGATGATGTCACCTAAAATAGCAATGGCTCTGGGTGCTTTTCTCCATTAGACAAGCACTGCTGAAAATGTAGGTTATAGGTTTCTATTAGGTACGTGAGATGATGTCTTAGAAAGTTTATTACTCCAGAGAGCTTTGGGTCTACTTAACAGACACCTGAGGGGCATAAAACACAGACTATTTTTAGGATCTTTGTGAAAGAGGAGAAAACCATTCTACCTGAGGTCTTGTCTTCACTCTCCATTTTACACCTCGTTGTAGTTGATGGGAAGCCAAAAAAACAACAGAGGTCAGGACATCTTGTTACAAGATTTGAACCTCATGTGACAGCTGTGATAAAAGCAGTATAACCCGACCTTCTTTTTTATTTTTAAGAAGGAAAACCAGCTCAGTGAATTCAGCTCTTGAAGGCACTTACAAGTTGTTCAGGCACTGGCATTTTCATACCTCTACAAAATCATCTAATGGGGCTGGGAACAGAAGGAGGGATGTTTCACTGGAAAAGTGGCTCAACTCATAACATTCATTATCTGGTCTCTACTGGTATTAATCTTTCTTTCATTCAGTATAAGCCTTGCACCTTTTTGGGGCCTCTTCTGGTAGATTCCTCAAGGTAAGTCAAGACTGCCTTTCCAGTTCTCTCATTTTCTTCTCAGATATAGAAACATATAGAAAGGATATAAGATTTTACCTCAAGAGGGTACATTTGTCAATACTTCACTGGTAGTTTTGGAGATTTGGATTGTTTATTTTGAAATGTGGGTTGTTTTCTTTCTCAGTTTTCTTAAGGAGTGGTAGTGTTAGTCAGTTGAAATTAGATAGGAGTCAGTAAATGACTACTAATTCAGGATTTTTGTTTGCTAAACACATCTATGTTCAGGAGATTTCCTGTTGCATCCATTAGAGACTGTATTTCCCCTAATCTCCAAAGTGACCAGCAATAGTAGAAAACAAACTCAGCTTTCCAAACTTCTCACAATTGCTTTTGCACATAGAGATAAAAGGGATTATCTGTGAAGAATCTCAGCAATGCTTATAATATTTTTCTGAGTTCAGAATAAGCTAATTGTTGCTGTGTGTCTAGCCTAGGAAAAAAAAAAACAGTTAAAATGTTCATTATAAATTTTGAAAGTGTCTCATTTTGGAAAAAGCAATATTGGCTTTCACAGTGAGATTCCCCCCCATAGCTGAAATAGGATACAAACTGTCTGGCAGGATGTGGGAACACAAATTGTGATGAAAAGCAGTCTTTTTATATTCTTTCTGTGGTGAAATGGTTTTCTCCCTCACATCTCCTTCCATAGAAATTCTGCTTCTTTTTCTGCTGGACAAAATGAATCCAGCAGGAGGCAGAGCTCTCTTTGAAGG
The DNA here is from genome assembly GCA_035047045.1 of Vireo griseus. Lineage (NCBI taxonomy): Eukaryota > Metazoa > Chordata > Aves > Passeriformes > Vireonidae > Vireo > Vireo griseus. Next base: position 7,303 of record JAWWMJ010050857.1, read on the forward strand.
GCACTCTTTCCATCTGTTCTAGGGGTTCACCTTCGTTCTTCTGTGAGCATTAGTCAGCAAGTTATTTCTATCTGAAAGATCCTTTCTGCTGTGGAAGTATTTTCAGTACTTTCAGGCCTGCTCCAACATTTTGTAAATCACGAGAGAGATTCCATATTTGGATCTCATTCAATTGACAGTCTCTAGCTTAACATCCATTCTTGTGAACTTCATGAGTGGCACTGATCATATAATGCCATATCTGTCATTCAGATTAGTTTTCTAAAACTTCCTATGCCTGTTTTCCTGCACTTCATTGTCAGGAAGTCATGAAGTTATATTTTATAATCTTAGCCTCAAGTTATTAACTGAAATTAAAAGGAGCTAATAGTAAAATTTAAGACAGCATTTTTGCTTTAACTTGAAAAAACAAAAAAACATAACACATGTAGTGCATCTTCCCAAAGTACTTTTTGCAGGGATACTCCCTCTGCATTTCCAGCTTTATTCTTAAAGATGAAGGTAATCTGCTACTGACTTTGATTTTTTTTCATTGCATTAATTGAATTAATAATTTGATAATTTAATTTCACTTCAGATTTTTGAAGTGGCAATGTGTCTTAGACTGAAGAGCTAAGCAGAGTGTGTTAGTAAAACGTGTCAGAAAGATGTTCACCAACAGTTACTGGTTTTCTGGGTGTGGGGGAAGGCAGCACGGGGTTGGCACAGCAGAGTTGGATGCCAATATAATGCTAGTTCAGTTTGTGAATTAGTTATTGTATTCCCAATATCTTAAAAGTACCAGGAACAAATAAACTGCAGATCTTGGAAGATATATCTGTGCAAGAAATATCAAATACTTATCTTTTTCAAAGGAGAAGCTAATACATTTTTTTCTTTTAACTAGTTAATTTTAAATCATTGCTCTCAAGTGTAATTGTCAAAGATGAAAAAGCATCCTGTTTATTGGTGCTACCAAAACCAGTGCACTGACAAGGTGAGGCTCTTAGTCACACAAACACCAGAGACAATTAAATGTCAGTTGCAATCAATCTAGTCACTGAAAAGTTCATTTTTCAGCTGTTTTTAAGCTCACTGCTGGAACGTCAGCATGACTGAATTAAAAATGCTTGTAATCCTGCAATGATGCATGCTGTCTCTCCTGATCTGGTCAGCAGAGATTGGGATGCTTCAAGGGTATTAGCAGATTAATGTTTAAAACTGACGTATCACACAGCAAATCTGTAATAACAGTTGTAGTGGAATACTGTAGGGAATCATAGTTGCAGGTGAGGCAATAATTATTCTATTATAAACCCATCAACTTAGTAGTGTTTGTTTTTGTGTTACTGTGGGTTAGAAAGACATAGTCTCTAAAAAGAAAGGGTTTCCTGCTAGCAGCTGTTAATGTTCAGGGATTTCACAGCCTTGTCAATTTGGAAATAAAAGTACTTGGCTCTCAAAGCAGGTGTCTTATTTGCATTTGCTTCTTGCATCGGTCTCCTGTCATGATGAAGATCTACCTCATCTAAGATTATTCCATTTATACATCTTCTTCATGTATCAAGTATTGATGGATTACTTTCTAATAGCTTGCATCTCTGTGCAAATGAGATGCCAAATTTTAGTATGGGAGTTTCGGTGATTCTCAGGGTGCAGCCTGCCAGAAACATGAAGCCTGTTTGTGGTGAGGGTTTGCATGGCTGTGTGGTGTTCTCCTAGAGCTATTTTGTGAGCATGATGAGGTGTGTGACCAGAATTAGGGATAGGCTAATGCACTTTTTGGGGTACATGCCTTTTAAAAACGTCTGTAGTGGTGGTGCCTATAGGAGTTGCTCTCCTGGGGACACAGCTTTTGTGCACCTCTGCTGTTACATGCAGGCACCTCCCTTTATCAAATTTTCTCTGTATAATCTTTTGGCAAAGTCTGATATGCATACTGAGGTGAGGTAGGAGTAAGATAGACACCAGCAGACTCTTGCCTACTATGTGAGGTGCAGCTGGACAGCTTGTACAGGAAGCTATCTTACAAAATGATGCATCTGTTCTTCAAAAGAACCAGGCATATGCCTCCTTCGGCCATGCACACAGGAACATTCTGCAGAGAAGGCAAGGGTGAAGCTAGTGAAAGACCTTTGCTTCCCCACTCTTGAAGACATGCGTTTTTTTGACAGAAGCAATGGATGAATTATTCAAGAATAATTAATCTTTTAGAGATATTATTTGAGCAACCAATGCTATTGTATTTTTTTTAACCATCATCATTCTGAATTGAGGGTTGCAAAAAGGAACACGATGTGAAAAAAATTCATCCTCTGTACTTGAATTTTACATGAGAGATAAGACTCTTCAATTAGTTCAGGGAGATTATGAGAAGTTTATCCAATCTTTTGGATTTCAGACCTAAAATCATTCTGTAAAATTACATAGATAAAGTTTTATTAATACCTACTGGGGTTAATTGAGTCATATATTAGCATTAGGCCCTCTTTTCCTTAGGAGACAGTAAACACAAATTACATTGTCATTCTATGAAGCTTATTCCTTTCTCTATAGACTATGCCTTGATATAATAACGTTCCCAAGATTAGATCATGTACTGATGAAAACCACACGGTATTTTGCCTAGATGCCATGAATGGAGGATCTTGAGTGTACTTCTAAAAATTATTTTTATTTTTTCTTCATCTGTTCTCACATGGAATAAGTTTGTATCAGCAAAAATTTCTTTTTACAAGATGGCTGTGAAGTTATACTGTACAACTGCACATAGCAGGTGGTGAAAAGTTTGGTACTTCTGGGAATGGATCATTCAATTTACAGTGTAACCAGACTTTTCTCTCTTTTTTTTTTTTTTTTTTTTCTTTTTTTTGTGTGGATTTTTAATTTTTGTTTTTTTTTTTACTTCTTTTTTGT
>JAWWMJ010050858.1:0-10190 GCA_035047045.1 Vireo griseus
GGTGGTGGATGGGGAGGGAGGGGGTGGGAAATGAAGCCGAGGGGATATTTGGGGACATTTATTTGGGGATATTTATTTGGGGATATTTGGGGATATTTGGGGATGGAGGTTTGGTTGGCCTCTCAGAGACTCCCGAAACGGCGTCGCCGGTGGGGAAAAAAAAAAAAATTATGCAAATTCGCAGTGGCGATGCGGACAGAGGCCTAGGCAGGGAGGCGGCAGAGGAGGCCTTTGATCCACGTGCTTAACAATTAGGTGCCAATTTATGCTAATGAACCCTCCCAACATCGCCCTGTCCCCTCCCCTGCCGCCACCCCCACACCCCCATCCCCTCTTCCCGCAGCTCACGATGCTTCCCCCTCATCCCCCCCTCTCGCAGCCCCCTCCCCAATTTATTTTTTAGGGTCCCCCATGTATTTTTTAGGGTCTGAATCTAGAGAGGGGTTGGGTTTTTGGGGGGGAGGGAGGAGGAAATTCTCAATGTTGTTACAACTCGGAGTAACTTGGGCGGAACTTTGAGCTCCTCCCGGTTTGGGGAGTGGGCGCTGGGGTTGGGTTTTTATTTTGGGGAGGGGGAGAGGAGGTGAATGGATCTCCTGGGAGGCAGAGGCGGCGAGGTGTGGGGTAATAAAAATGATTATTATTGCGGTTATTAATAAGCCGCTGTCGCCACGGGAGATTTACGCCTCTTCCCCCCAAGCCGCCGGCAGCGAAAAGTCGCCAAGAAAGGTTTTTAGGGTGGGAAAAAAAAAAGAATAAAAAAGTGACGAGGAGGGGCTGGCGAGTGGGAGGAAGGCAGGGCGAGGAATTTAGGTGTCTGCACATTTTTTTTTCTCTTCTTTTCTTATTTTTTCTTTTTTTTTTTTCCTTTTTTTTAAGCCCTACTTTTGTTTCCCATCCCAATTATCGGCCCTTCCTTTAATTCTGGGCGCTCCCTCCTCAGGCCCGAAGAGCTGACGTGGGGAGGAGAGAGAGAGAGAGGGGAAAATTTTCTTTTACGTGGAGCAAAAGAGGCACCAGAAAGGCTCTTTGGACTTTGGTGGGAAGGTAGGACCCGTCGAGGGGTGCCATCGCCTTTTATTATTTTTTATTTTATTTTATTTATTTATTTATTTATTTATTATTTTATTTATTTATTTATTTTATTTATTTATTTATTTATTTATTTTATTTATTTATTTATTTATTTATTATTTTATTTATTTTTTTATTTTATTTAAATTTTTTTTGGTCCTTGCTGCACCTTCAGGAGGTTGATAACTCCCGAAAAAGAGCTAAAAAAAAAAAAAAATTAAAAAAAAAAAAGTTAATTTATAAAAGGATGCCCCAAGGAAACATTTTGGACTTTGGAGGATTCACTCGAGGTTTTGGACAGCCAAGGTTTTCCAGGTGATGGATAAAAGTCTAATTTTAGGATTTCGGGCGTTTCCAGCTATTGTTCTGCCTCCAGCCCCCAGATGGGACCAGAGAACGCCGTTATTGGGATTTTATTATTATTATTTATTTTTTTCCTCCCCTCTCCCCACCCCCTCTCATCTGACTTTTTATGAACTGCTCCGACATAAATCTTCTGAGCCAAGACAGTTCCTATTTAGGAACCCCCGGCGTGGAATTCCCAGGGAAAAAAAAAAAAGGGGAAGAGGAAAAACAACCTTGGATTGTTTAAAGACTTCTCTGTAGATGAACTTCTCTACAGATTTCTGAACTCCCCTGACTTATCCGGAGCTCTTGGACAACCAGAAGCGCCTCAGATCCTGCAAGCAACTCCTCTGAAGTGCAAAATAATTCTTGTTTTAACCTCAACCAGCTGGAAAAAATTCCCGTTTGAGGCGGTGGTTGCACGTTTGTGAGTTGAGCTGCTGTAAGTAATTTCAGGCATTGCTCCCATTTTTTTTTTCTTTTTTTTTTCGCTTTGCTTGCAGCTTATTTTTCCTTTCAAATGCGGCTCCCTCGGCCTCGTCACGGAATCAGCAGCAAATGTTGCGATCTGAGTGGCTCTCCCTTCAAAGGGGAGCGCAGGAAATCTCTCCCGATCTCAAACACTCCCTCCGAGTCGCCGCCATAAATCACCGAGTTCCCAAGACAAGCCGGTAGCAAAAGGAAAATAACTCGGCTGAAATCCTTTTTTTTGGCTTGTTTTTGGGGCGGGGTGGAGGGATTTAAAGATTTAATTATTTTTTTTTAAAATATTAATAAATAAATCGCCTTGCGGGGTTTTTTTAGAGGAGGGACAGAAGGACGAGACACACAGACACAAACTCGTTCAAAGGGGACCAGGTAGGAGCTGAAACAAAAGTAAAAACTCACCGAATCGCCGAGGGCTGCTCCGGCAAACTCGAGGCCGAGGTGGATTTTGAGAGAGTTGGAGGGCTGAGGAAAGGAGGGGAGAAAACAGAGAAAAAAACAACAAAAAAAGACAAAAAAACAGAGTGAATTTTGGGTGAGAGCAGCTCGGACAAGCAGGGAGTTCATCCTCAGCCCCAGGAGGAAGTTGGTGGCGATGAGGAGAAGATGAACAAAAGCTCCTCTGGGGTTTTCTGCCAGCCCAAGAACACCCAAATTTCCCCGGATCACCCAAGGGCCTCATCCCGGGGTTTATTCCTGAAGATTTGGTGCAATCCCCACCCTCTCCCCGCGGGGTTTTCCTTCCACCTTCCCCTCCCTGGATTCCCCCAAGGTGAAACTCTTGGAGTTTTTGGGGTTCCCCTTGGGGGATGGAACCGCGAACCTCGGGGCCGGTGAGGAACTCTGAGCGCAGCTCCCAAAATTTGGGGCGTGGTGAGGAGGATTTGGCTCAATCCTGGCTCTCATTTCGGGTGCCAAACCCTTTGAAGGGATTAAATACCTGCAGTTCATTAGTTTGGGGCTCACAACAATAAAACAAGAGGGCAAACACGAGGCCATTTTTTCCCCTGGAAGGCAGAAAAAGCCTTGAGGATTCAGAAAATTGTTATTATTTGAATTTCCTGATCCCCAAAAACGTGAGGAGAGGGGGGAAGGACGGAGGTGTTTTGTAGATCATGAGGACACGACCCTCGCAAGCAGCGATTCGGACTCGGAATTAACTCGAATATTTCGGGAGCCACGCCGAGATTTATCACCACAACTTTGGCACGCAGAGAGCTCCCTGCGAGGGGAGGAGAGAGAAGGAAATAAAAAAAAAAAAAAAGAGAAAGAAAAGCAAAAGCAATCTCATTTAAAAATATTTTCGTTTTGGGAAACATTCGGTGGCTTTAATAATCCCGTTTTCCGTTCTGTATGTTGATGTTATTAATCTCAAATAAAAATGTTCCCCTCGCACCCTCACTCCGCTTGTGACAACATCCCCGAGTCCATAAATCACCCGCGGATGCTTCGTGACCTTCTCGAGCCGGCGGCCTGTGGCTGGAATGGTTTTTTTTTTAATTTTTTTATTAGGATTATTATTACACTGCGCTTTAATTCGCGGCCCTGGACATGTTCCACTTACATCACCTCCCTCCCCGGCTCGGCTGGGGCCGCTCGGAGGTTTGGAAAGTGGAAAAAAATACCGAAATAAAGGGGGAAAAAAGGGGTTTTTTTAAAAAAATAATCCCTTTCTGCGCTGTGAGCTCAGCAAACGCTGACTCTTCCCAAGTTCCTCCCACGCCGGGAGAGGGAAGGAGAGAAGTTGGAGGGAGGGTGGGGAAATAAAAAGCGCGAGGAGGTGGAGAAAAGAGGGGAAAATCGAGTTTATTTGGAGCGGGGGAAGGAGAAAAAAAGAGAGAAACAACCAAACAAACAACCAAGCAGCAGAAAAAGCTGAAATAAAGAACTGCCTCAGCTCCGGGGTGGTTGTTTGGCTTTGTTTTTAATTTATTCCCTCGCAGCGCAGAGATAGAGCGAGGCTTCCCCCACCACCCCCTCCCCGCGCTCTTTGTTTTGATTTGGGGTTGATTTTGGGGTTGTTTTGGGTTTTTTTTTTCTCTATTAATTTTTCTCTCTGGGGCGGGGCCGGTCCCGTCCGACCTCACTCCTTCCGCAGCTCCCCACAGGCTCACCCCATCTCGGACCTTTATTTTTGGGGTTATTTTGGGTTTTTTGGGGGCTAAAAATAAGAATTCCGAGTATTTCCCACCCCGCAAACAGCGAGAAGGAGGAAGGGAGAGCTCCGAGGAGGAGGAGGGGAGAGTTATGGAGCTTCCAGGACCTGGTGAAACCCCAAACAGAAGCCGGGCAGGATAAGAAATCAAAATGAAGCTGAGCGAGCGCTGGGTTTGCCTTGACAGATTGGAACCTTTTTTTCTCCCCCTGACCTTTGCTTAGAAGAGCAATAACTCACCAGGTTAATGATCAATCAGCGGAAGCGCTTTGGAATTGGCTCGAAAAAATTTAAAAGCCAACAAAAAATCAAAATATAAACACATCGACACCCCCTCCTGCACCTCCAGCACCTCCTCCCTCATGGGACACCCCAAAAAATCCTCTCCTGACCCCAGCGAGGGAGGAGTGAGGATTTTTTGGGAGGTTTTGGGAAGTTTGGGGAGGTAGATTGGGGGATCAGGCGTAGTTTTGGGAGAAAAGGATGGGAATTCCCATCCTCACTTCCCTCCTCCCTCCCCAAATTCCCAACCTGCTTTTCCTCCCAAAATAATCGCTTGAATTATGCGCCCACGTGACCCAGACACGTCAGGGGTGGTTTTTTTTGCTTTTTTTTGGTTTTTTTTTTCCCGTTTTAGAGAGAATTGGGAAATCAGCTGCTCCCCCCTGCAAGAGCCACGAATTCCCCAATCAGCGAATTCCCAAAACTTCTCGGGAAGCAGAGCAGGATTTTCTCCTCTCTCCATCCATCCCGCAGCATTCCCAGGACTTTTGGGGCGCTCCGGGGATGCTTTTTGGGTTTTTGGAGGGTTTTTTTTGCTTGTTTGTTTAATTTTCCTTCCCTTTTATTCATTTTTTTTTAATTTTTTCCTTCTAATTTGGTTTTTTATCAGCGAACTCGGAGGAGAACAAACAGCAACGCGCGGAGAGCGAGCGCGGCAAGAACCGAGACTTGGAGGAAATCCAAGGGGGGAAAAATTAACGGGATTTGGGGATCAGGGGAAAAAAATCTGGGGTTTTTCTGCCTCTCAGGTCCTGGGGATGAGCTCCGAGCTGGTCCCGGCACGGAGGAAGCAATTCCCTTTTTCTTCTCATTTTTTAACCCCCACCCTCCTCCTCCTCCTCCTCCAGAAGATAAAAAATAAGAAAAAAATTAAAAAAAAAAAAAAGGAGGAAAAAAATGAAGTTTCAAAGCTTTTTCTCCCAGTGCAATTCGGGGAGCACCCACGCGAGCGCCGCGGGGACGTTTCTGTGAGGAAAAGGAGGAATTTGGTGAATTTTTTTTCCTTATCTCGGGGATTCCTCGCCTCGAATCCTGGAGGGAGGAGTTGGGAGCGAGGGGAGGAGGGAGAAGAGCTGAGCTCCTCTTTTACCTCCTGATCCCTCAGAAAGGCTAAAAAACAAAATAAAATCCGGCGGAGGGAAGGGAAGAAGCCAAGAAATTCGATTTTTTCCGCTTTTGGGATCGTTTTTCACACCGAATTTTTCTCCACCCTGAGCATCCTCCACCCTGCGAGCACCCCTCAAAAACACCACCCAGAGAGGGTTTTTTTTTTTAAAAATGGGTTTTTAAAATTCTCTTTTGCTGTCCTGGAGTTGACCCTGACATCCTCATCACCATCCTCATCCTCACGTCAAAAGGGCCCCCCCGAGCTCTGGGTTAATTTTTAATCGGGGGCGGTTTGGGTGTGTTTGAGGACACGGAAAGGGTTAAATCCCATTCCTGTGTCGGGACACAAATTCCCTGCGAGTCTGGACCCAAATATTCCATCCCTGCACCCGCGGGTTGCGTGGGATAACGCACAGAGGGGAATAACCCAAATAAAAATATCAAAATAACCCAAAAAACCTCATTTTTCTGTGCTCGACCTCCCCTAAAAATAGAAAAAATATCTCATGGAGGATCTGAGCTCCCAACTCCACACAGGGAGCAGAGAGGCTGGGAATAAAATCCAGATTTTTTTTAGGGAGAATGGAAGAAACACCAACTTAGAAAGCTGAAAGAATAAATCCAAATTATTCCCCTAAAATTCTCCCATCCCAAAAGAGCAGCGAGAGCAGCAACCCCACAAAGATCCATCCGGTTAAAAAAGATCAGGAAGTGTCCATTAATATCAATTTACTTCAACGAAAAACTTTGGTTCTTCATGAAGTTGGTGATTTATGATAAAATCAATTAAATTACGGCCACTTAGGGCCCCTGCGGTTTCTCCTCGGGTTTCATTCGCCAACAGATCGAGCACTCGTTTAAGGGAAAAAAAAAATAAAATAAAATAAAATTCAAGTTTTAGCTGGAGGCGGATGAAGATAATTCCGAAGGTGGAGAAATGGGAGGCGAATTTTCAGGAAAATAAAATAATAATAATAATAATAATAATAGTAATAAATAAAAAGGGAAGGAAAGCAGAGCTGGTGGAGCCGAACTCGTGCCAAATCAACCTGGGGAAATATCCCACACCGAGCCCAAAACTTTTCCAGTTTCCCGATGAATTTGGGACATTTTTGGAGCTGGCAGCTTGTCCTGAGTTATTTATCTCGCTCGGGGGAGGGAGAGGAGGACAGAAAACACAAATTTATTCCAATTCACAACGAAACTTTCCTGCTTTAATTCCATTTCTCGGAGGTTTTTTTTCCCCTCCACACAAAGGATTTTCCTGTTCTCGCCTCTAAAACTCACACAGGGCCTTGGTTTGGGGGGGGAGGAGGGAGAGGAAATTCTGATTTTTCCCTGAAATCGTCACCGCAAATCCACAGAATATAAAATATCTGCGATTCCCACGCCCTCCCCTTCGAGCCCTGCCACGTTTTTGGGGGAAATGAGGCATTTTCAACATCCCTGCCCCCAAAACCTCCCCGAAACCAAACATTTCCCAAAGCCTGATCCCTTTAAGACTCCCCCAAAACAGCCACAGATTTGTTTTCTTTTGTTTTTTGGGGTTTTTTGGGGTTTTTTGGGGCAGAATTTTGAGGCTTCTCCACCTTCCCCATTCGGCTCGAACGGAAAGGAAAAGCAGCTCGAGCATCCAGATGTTCCCGAGGCACATCTGGCAGCTCCAGCCTGGATTTGGGGAGGCAAAACTCGCTCGGGACAGGAGCAGAGCTTGGGAAAACTCTCCCTCTTTTTTATTTTTTCCCTCTTTTTTTCCCCCTCTTTTTTTTTCCCTCTTTTTTTCCCCCCTTTTTCTTTCCTCTCTTTTTTTTTTCCCCTCTTTTTTGTTTTTCCCTCTTTTTTTTCCCTCTTTTTTTTTTCCCTCTTTTTTTCCCCCTCTTTTTTTTTTTCCTCTTTTTTTCCCCCCCTTTTTTTTTCTTCCCCTCTCTTTTTGTTTGTAATTAGAGTTTGCTCCGAGTAAACAAAAAACTTACTGGGGCCATAAATCACCGCCCCAAACATTCTCCGCTTTTCCAATGAGCTTTTTTCTTCCTTTTTATTTTTTTTTTCCTCTCATTTCTTTTTCAAACGACACAGAAGGTGCGAAAAACCTTTAACAAATGTGTCCCGGGGCAAACTTTGGAGGGGAAAAGGGGGAAAAAATAAAAAAAATCGAGTTTTGGGAGGAAACTTGTGCCGGTTCTGGATAATTTTTTGCTCCTCTTGAGCTTCCCCGAGGCATCACTCTTAATTTGTTAGGGAGGGAAGAGGCGGCTCAAGCTGCTGGTGAAACCCTGTCAAAGCTTTTGGGAGCAATTAATTACAGCTCGCGGCGCTCCTTGGTTTATTTTGACTTATTTTGGAACTTCTTACCTGCGAGAACTCCGAGCCAGGACTCCGAGGAGGAGGAGGAGGAGAGCAGGGTCGGGGCCGGCGCGGGTTGGCCACTGGAGCAGGCAAATTAAGGAGAAGAAACTACTTTATTTCAGCCCCGTTGGATCTCGCCGAAAGCTCGCTGGGATGGTTTGATGGTTTGGAAATTTAATTTATTTTTTTTCCCCTCTCTTTCAAAGATGTTTTGATTTTTTTTCTTTTTTATTGATTTTTTTTAAAATTTTTTTTAATTTTTTTTCTCTCTTTTTTTGAATTTTTTTTTAAATTTTTTTAATTTTTTTTTAAATTTTTTCTCTCTTTTTTGAATTTTTTTTGAATTTTTTTTGAATTTTTTTCTCTCTTTTTTGAATTTTTTTCTCTTTTTTTGAATTTTTTTCTCTTTTTTTAATTTTTTTTTTAATTTTTTTTTTAAAAACTCGCTCCGTTCAAACAGAACGCCCTCGAGGCGGAGGAAAAAAATCAGAAATTCGTCCAAAAGAGGTCAAAGCGTGGCAAAAATGAGGATTCCCTTCACGAAGAAGCAGCGAGCACAGAGGGATGAGGTGGGGGAGAGAGGGAGGCGAGACAACGTTCCCCTCTCGGAAAAAAAACCCAAAAAAATCTTAAAAAAACGACAAAAAACCCCAAAAAAACCCCTCCCCCCACTCCCCAATCCCTGCTATCTGTCTCGAAAAGCTGTTTCTCTTTATAAAGACTTAAAATGTTGCAAGAGGGTTCGAACAGTGAGTGACAAGGGGAGAGAAGGGAACCAAATGGATTCTGCTTTTTTCAGAGCCAGTAGGAATTGGCCAAGCTTCGGTGTCAGGATCGGGAATTGATTCCATATGTCTCGGGAAAGGGGAAAAAACCGAGGGAGAGGAGGAAAGATGGGAAAAAAAAAGAGAGAGAGAGAGAGAGAAGGGGAGGGAGGGGAATAAAAGTTATTCAAAGCTCATTTTGAATTTTTTTTTCCGAAAAAAAAAAGTTTTTTTACTTTCTTTTCTCCTTCCCGGCCCCTCGCGGTAAATCCCGCGGTTAAATCTTTTTTTCCAGGGAATATTTGGGGCTCTTGGAGCACGGGAGAAGGGGGAGAGGGAGAAGTAGCAGCGACGAACGGAATTATTTTGAGCCTCGGCTTTGCTCGGAGCTGACCTCAGCGAAGAGGAGGAGAGAGAGAGAAGGGATTTGGGTCTGGCTTGGTGCTGGAGTGGATCCTGCTCCCCAAAACCTGGAAAATCGGGGGGAAAAACCTCACCCTCCCCCCAAAAAATCCCACCCCAAACCCACCCCGAGAGCCGGAGATGGGAGAGGGATTGGGGAGGGGGTGGCAGGTCCTTGTCCCCCTCCCCAATCCCGGAGCATTCCCATTTTTTCCCCCCCTAATTCCAGCGGGAAAAGCCTCGGGGGAGGATCCGAGGCGAAGTTTTTCAGCTCCTCTCCCTTGTGACCTCCCAAAAAGCGCTGCCAATAAAGGCCCTGACGCGTTTCACATCAAAAGGAAGACGCGAGAGCAACGAGCGGGGATTTCTCCTTAACCCCTCCCCTCATATCTACGCTAAAAAACAAAGGAGGAAAGGGAAAAAAAAAAGAAAAAGAAAAAAAAAAGGACTCAAATCGCCACCATCGCCTCTGATTTATCGCCTCCCTTTTCATCTCGGGATGGTTGAGAGCAGGGAAGTGTCGAAACGGAGTTGTTGCCTTTTATTTCTTTCGTGTCCCCCTCCTTTCTCTCCTCCCCGCACGGCAGAAAGAAAAAAAAAAAAAAAAAGGAAAGAAAACTTCAAAGAAAACCCTCCCAGCTCCCAAACTTTTCCCGGTTTGGCTGCGAAGCCACCGAGTCTCTTCCCTTTTGTCTCGCCCGCCTGAGACTCGTGCTCGCCTCTGGTTTTGGAGATGAACACCCCAAACCTTCCCCGGCTGCTCCTGGGGTGATGCTGAGGGGGCCAAACCCTCCCTCAAACCCCATCCCGGAGGAAAACACTGATTAAAAAAGGGGGAAACAACTTCCATCTCTCGCCTGAGCCCCAGATTTCTACTTTATCCTCCTTTTTTTTCATTTTTTTCTTATTTTTTTCCTTTTTTTTTTGGTTTTTTTTCGGTCTTCTCCCTGCGCCTCGCAGCTCTTGGCCCTCCGCGAGGCTTTGATGTGAAATAACTCTCCCCTGCCGGCCGCAATAAATTATGAATTAAGGTGCTGTTGACTCATATTTACGGCGTTAATCGCTTCCTCTCTGGGAAAAGATCGGGCTGGGAGGGGAAAGGAGAGGAAAAAAAGGGAAAAAAAAGGGAAAAAAAAGGGAAAAAAAAGGAAAAAAAAGGGAAAAAAAGGGAAGAAAGGAAAGGAAAGGAAAGGAAAGGAAAGGAAAGGAACGGAACGGACAGGAAAGGA
>JAWWMJ010050859.1:0-10179 GCA_035047045.1 Vireo griseus
CTTCCTCTTCCTCTTCCTCTTCCTCTTCCTCTTCCTCTTCCTCTTCCTCTTCCTCTTCCTCTTCCTCTTCCTCTTCCACTTCCTTCCTCTTCCTGGCGCAGGCGTGGGCGTGGAAGGAGAACATTCTGGAAGCAGGGACGCTGGAGCGTTACACGGTGGAGAGGAGCAACACAGGCAGCGGAGTCCTGTCCACGCTGACCATCAACAACGTGATGGACGCCGATTTCCAAACGCGCTACAACTGCACCGCCTGGAACAGCTTCGGGCCGGGCACGGCCATCATCCAGCTGGAGGAGAGAGGTCAGCATGGAGCTCTCGGGATGGGGGTCCACTCATGGTGGGTTTGGGGTTTTTTTGGGGGGGGAAAGTTCCTGGGAAAAATTCCTGGAAAGTTCTGGGAAGTTCTCCTGGACCTCCTCCAGGAAAGGGCGAAGGGGATTGGAAAGGGGTCAAGTTCGTCGTGGCTGGAGGAATTTCTGGACTGGGGATTGGGTTGGATTTGGTGGCTTTGGAATTCTTCAAACTCAGGGATTTTGGGGATTTGTGGATCCTAAAAATGAGGAGAGAGGTCGGGGATGGAGCTTGGGAAGGGACTCCACTCGTGGTGGGTTGGGGTTTTTTGGGGGAAAAGTTCCTGGGAAAAATTCCTGGAAAGTTCTGGGAAGTTCTCCTGGACCTCCTCCAGGTTGGGGATTGGAAGGGGTCGGGGCCACAGAGTTTTTGGTTTGGGTTTGGTGGCTTTGGAATTCTTCTCCAAACTTGGGGATTTGTGGATGACCTCGGAGCTCCTTCCCGACCGGACAAACCTCGGGATTTGGGGATGCTCCGGAGCTTCCCCTCCCCGTGGGGTTGTTGGTGGCACTCAGAGGGTTTGTCCTCACTCCCCCCACAGAGGTGCTGCCCGTGGGCATCATCGCCGGGGCCACCATCGGGGCCAGCATCCTCCTCGTTGGCTTCCTGGGAGCCCTCGCCTGCTTCCTGTACCGGCGCCGCAAAGGGAGTGAGTCAGGGGGACACTGGGGGGACACCAGGGGGGACACCAGGGGGACACCGGGGGGACACCAGGGGGACACCAGGGGGAGGTGACCACCAGGGAGTGATGACCACCACCAGGGGGAGGTGAGAACCAAGGAGAAGTGACCACCAGGGGGAGGTGACCACCACTAGGGGGAGGTGACCATCAGGGAGTGATGACCACCACCAGGGGGAGGTGAGAACCAAGGAGAGGTGACCACCAGGGAGAAATGACCACCACTAGGGGGAGGTGGCCATCAGGAGCCTCCTCCCCACTCGGTGGTCACCTCCTAATTCGCACCCAATTCCAGCTATAAAAAATCCTCAATCCTCCTCAAATCCTCAATCCCTGAATGATTCCCCAACTCCACCTGCACAAGGAACTTTTCCCTCCTCAAATCCTCGATCCCTGAGGCATTCCTGTTCTTCACACCCAACCCAAACCACAAAAGAACCTTTTTTTCTCCTCAAATCCTCCATCCCTGAGCCATTCCCGCTCTCCACACCCAACCCCAACCACAAAAGAACCTTTTTTCTCCTCAAATCCCCGATCCCCGAAATTCCAGCCCCAAATTCCAGCCGCTCCAAGGACTTTTTCCCTCATCCCCCAGGCCGCAAGGACGTGACCCTGCGCAAGTTGGACATCAAGGTGGAGACCGTGAACCGAGAGCCGCTGACGCTGCACGCGGACAGGGAGGAGGACACGGCCAGCGTGTCCACGGCCACGCGGGTCATGAAGGCCATCTACTCGGTGGGGTTTCAGGGAGGAATTCGGGAATAATTTGGGTTATTCCGTGGATTTTCGGCCCCCAGAAGCGTCCAAGGAAGAGGTTGTCCCCGTGGATGTCTCCAATTTTGGGGTGTCCTGGTTGGAGCCACCTGGGATGGCTGGAATTGCCATAGGGTCATTCCAAGACGAGCTGTTCCAGGGTTCTGTGGATTCGTGGTGGGATTTTAGGGATGAATTCTGGAGTAATTTGGGTTATTCCGTGGATTTTGGGCCCCTGGAAGTGTCCAAGGATGGGTTGGAGACACCTGGGATGGCTGGAGGTGCTACAGGGTCTTTCCAAGCCCAGCCGTTCCAGGAGTCCGTGATTCATGGTGGGATTTTAGGGATGAATTCTGGAGTAATTTGGGTTATTCCGTGGATTTTCGGCCCCCAGAAGTGCCCAAGGAAGAGGTTGTCCCCATGGATGTCCCCAACTTTGGGGTGTCCTGGTTGGAGCCACCTGGGATGGTTGGAGGTGCCAAGATCCTTGGTGATTGTCAAGGTCTTTCCAACCCAAAGCATTCCAGCATTCCGTGGATTCGTGGTGGGATTTTAGGGATAAATTCTGGAGTAATTTGGGTTATTTCATGGATTTTTGGCCCCTGGAAGTGTCCAAGGACAGGCCGGAGCCACCTGGGACAGCAGGAGGTGTCCCCACCCTTGGTCCTTCCACCCCAAACCATTCCAGGATTCCCTGGTTTGGCTCAGATGGGATTTTAGGGATAAAATGGAATGGGGAGTGGGGTTGGAATTCCCATTTTTCCCACCCAAACCATTCCAAAATTCCGTGGTTTTTCCAGTCGTTCAAGGATGATGTGGACCTGAAGCAGGACCTGCGCTGTGACACCATCGACACCCGCGAGGAGTACGAGCTCAAGGTCTGGGAATTTAGGGCGGGAAAAGATCGAAAAATATCCTGGTTTTTATTTTGGAATGGGTGGGGAACGTCTGGGAATGCCTTGGATCGTTCGGATGGAAGGGAAATCTCCGGAATCCGCTTCCCTGGATGAGAGGGAAGGGCCAGAGGTGTTCCCAGGAGGAATTTGGGATGGGTTTTAGGGGAATAAAAGGGGTGGTGAGGCACTGGGAGAGGGAACGGCCCCAAAAATTCCAGCAGCGTTTGGACAACGCTCCCAGGGAATGGGAGGGTGGGATTTGGGGGGATGTGGGACTCGGATGGTCCTGGTGGGTTCTTCCCAACCTTGCTATGCCAGAATTCCATGAGATCCAGAATTCCATGAGATCCAGAACTCCACGGGATCCAGCCCTGCCCTAGTCCCATCTCCCAGGCAATTCCAAGGGATTCCCACTCTCCACTCCCGCATTCCCAAGAAATTCCAAAGGATTCTCATCCTCCCAAGAGTCTCCAAAGGATTCCCACATTTCCAAGCAATCCCAAAGGATTCCCACCCAACTTTCACCATCCCAAAACATTCCAAAGGATTCCCACCTTCGATTCCCACCCTCCCAAACAATTCCAAAGAATTCCCACTGTTGATTTCCGCCATCCCAAACAATCCCAAAGGATTCCCATCCTCGATTCCCACCCTCCCAAGAGTCTCCAAAGGATTCCCACATTTCCAAACAATCCCAAAGGACTCCCATCCTTGATTCCCACCCTCCCAAACAATTCCGAAGGATTCCGATCCTTGATTCCCACCCTCCCAAGAGTCTCCAAAGGATTCCCACATTTCCAAACAATCCCAAATGATTCCCACCCTCGATTTCCACCCTCCCAAACAATCCCAAAGAACTTCCACCGTTGATTTCCGCCATCCCAAACAATCCCAAAGGATTCCCACCCTCAACTCCCACCCTCCACCCCTCCCAAACCCCTCCAGACCATTCCCCCGACCCCAATCCCACCCCGCTCAACCCCACCACCCCCTTTTCCACTCCAACCTCGCCATTCCCTAAATCCCACTGGGAATTTTTCCCCACCAGGACCCCACCAACGGCTACTACAACGTCCGAGCCCACGAGGAACGTCCTGCCTCGCGCTCCGTCCTCTACGGCGACTACCGAGCCGCCGGTCCTGGCCGCTTCGAGGCGCGACCTCCATCCCGTTTATCCCATTCCAGCGGCTACGCCCAGCTCAGCTCCTACCCCCGGAGCGAATTCCCACCTGAAGCTGCAGCCCCGGCGGTTTCGGGGAGCGGAGGAGGGGACACGGCGAGCCAGCTGTCCTACGAGAACTACGGCGGCACCACGGCGGCGTTCCCGGCGGGATACACGTTCCGTTTGGGATACGGGAACGCGGCGGGGTTGGAACGGGGACCCTACGAGGCTTACGGAGATCCCATGGGGAAATTTGGAGGTGGAGGCGGAGCGAGGTTTTCCTACACCTCGCAGCACTCGGACTACGGGCAGCGCTTCCAGCAGAGGATGCAGACGCACGTTTAGGGGAGGAGGACGAGGAAAAGAAAAAAGGGGAGGTGGGGGAAAAAAAAAAATATGGGGTACTCCAGCATCCCCCTGATATTCAGGGGGCTCGTCCGGGTTTTTCAGAGCTTCCGTTCATTCCGTTGGGGTTGGGGGTTTTTTTTTTTTTTTGGATGGTACTTTTTGGGGTGGAGAGAGGATTTGGGGGGTTGAAGGTGAGGGGGGGGTGTTGGTGTCTTTGTGCCTGAGCGGGGTCTGAGCCGCTTCCGTGCACGGAGCCTTCCCAGGGAATGAGCAAATCCCAAAAAAAGGCAAAAAAAAGCCCCAATCCCAACCATTCCTGTTCCCTGATCCCGCTGGGATCAGCGTGTCCTCGAATCCAGAGGAACACATGAATCCCAAAAAAAGCCCCAATCCCAACCATTCTGGTTCCCTGATCCCACTGGGATCGGCGTGTCCTCGAATCCAGAGGGACACATGAATCCCAAAAAAAGCCCCAATCCCAACCATTCCCAGAGCCTTTCCAGGGATCAGCAGGAGGGCTCCACATGTCCCTGAATCCAGAGGGATGCGTTAATCCCAAAAAAAAAGCCCCAATCCCAACCATTCTGGTTCCTCGATCCCACCAGGATCAGGAGGAGGACTCCGTGTGCCCCCAAATCCAGAGGGATGTGTTAATCCCAAAAAAAAAGCCTCATCCCAACCATTGCCATTCTGCGTGTCCCCAAATCCAGAGGGACACATGAATCCCAAAAAAAACACCCCAATCCCAACCATTCCTGTTCCCCAATCCCACCAGGATCAGCGGGAGGACTCCGCGTGTCCCCAAATCCGGAGGGACACATGAATCCCAAAAAAAATCCCAAAAAAAAACCCCACCCCCCATCCCAAGCATTCCCATTCCCTGTGCCTTGATTTTGGGGCCTCCCCTCCCTCGGGAATGGCTCCCATCCCTCCCCATCTCGGTTTCCTCCATCCCAAAAATCCTCCTGGAGCGGCTCCGGGTGGTCATGGGGGGGTTGGAATTGGGGAATTTTTGGGAATTTTTGGGAGCAGCCCCTCCCCCCTTTCCATACGCACATCATTTCCATGGGAAAGGCAGCGCTGGGATCATCCCAATCCCAACCCCAATCCCAATCCCAATCCCAATCCCAATCCCAATCCCAATCCCAATCCCAATCCCAATCCCAATCCCAATCCTGCATTCCAGGGCTGTCCCCAAAGTTGGGGACACGAGGTGGGGGAAGGTTCCCATCCTATGAATGTAAATCCAGGTGGGAATCACATTCCCGGGAATTCCGGGAGCCAAAATATTGGGATGGGGTCTGCTCTCCCAGTTCCAGGGACTGGGGGGCACTGGGAGGCACTGGGGACGCCGATTTGGGATGGGGGAATTTGGGGGATGAGTTTTGGAGGGAATTCCCTGAGGATTCCAAGCCCTGAATTTGGGATCAGGGAATTTAAGGGATGAATTTTGGAGGGAATTCCCCAAGGATTCCCAGCCCCAAATTCGGGATCAGGGAATTTAAGGGATGAATTTTGGAGGGAATTCCCAGAGGATTCCCAGCCCCAAATTTGGGATCAGGGAATTTAGGGGGATGAATTTTGGAGGGAATTCCGGGACGATTCCTGCTCGATTCCCAAAGAACCCCCCAGGATTTGGTACGAGACCCCTCCCCAACCCTTCCAGACCCTTCCCACTCCCCCCCATTCCCAATCCCGCTGGGATCCATCCAGGTACGAGCCTCACCCCAAAAAAGAATTCCCAAAAAATAATACAAAATTCAGGATGGAGCCGAATCCCCCCGGGAATTGCGGAGCTGAGATTCCCAAAGGTGCCTGATTTCACCCCAAATATTCCCGGGGGAGAAAAGGAGGGAATTCTGCTCCAGGTGCTGCACCCCAAATTCCAGAGCAATATCCCATGGGAAAAGGGGAGAAAAGCGAAGCCGAAGCTTTAAAATTCCATAATTCCAAGCCCATTTTGGGGCTGGAAAATGGGGAAAAAACTCCTTTTTTCCCTCTTTTTAGGCTGGTTTAGAGACCTCCTCCCCCTTTTTTCCCCTCATCCCTTTTCCCAAAATTCCGTGATCCTTCCCCATTCCTGTTTTATTTTTTTTTTAATGTTGCATTTCCCTCTTTTTTTTTAAAATATTCTGTACTATATTTTTAGTCTTAAACACGATATATTAAATATATTTAATTTTTTTATATATATATATATAAATATAAATGGTTTAAAAAAAATCAGAAAGAGGCTCTGGGTTTTTTCTTCTTTATTTTATTTTTTTGGGGGGTTTTTTTGGGAGTATCTTGAGGAAAAGGTTTGCAATTCCCACCTGGAATTTCCCCAGCCCTTCCCACTTTTATTTTATAATTCTGATTTATTCTCGGGATTTATCCTGATTTATTCCAGAGAATTATCCTGATTTATTCCTGAATTTTATCCTGATTTATTCCTGACTTTTATTCTGATTTATTCCCGGGACTTATCCTGATTTATTCTCAGGATTTATCCTGATTTATTCCAGAGAATTATCCTGATTTATTCCTGGGTTTTATCCTGATTTATTCCTGAATTTTATTCTAATTTATTCCAGAGTTTTATCCTGATTTATTCCCGGGATTTATCCTGATTTATTCCTGAATTTTATCCTAATTTATTCCAGAGTTTTATCCTGATTTATTCCAGGGTTTTATCCTGATTTATTCCCCAGGAATTTCCCCCACAAATCTCATCCTTCCTTCTGCTTTTCTTTACATAAAAACGATTTTAATCCAAAAATTCAATCGAGGTTCCCTCAAGGAATCCAGAATTTGGTTCTCACAGAATTCCCATTATTTTTTTTGCTGGAATTTTTACCTTCCAACCCTTCCGCTGATCAAACACCATCATTTTATCAATACCTCTGGAATTCTCCTTAAACCACGAGCTGTCGGAAGAAGAAAAGAAGGAATCTGGGAAGTTTTATCCCGGATTTTACACGGAAAAAAAAGGAAAAAAAAGGAAAAATGAGATCGAGGCGCCACCAAGGCCCCTCAGCTCCCCTCAGCCGCGGCCTTCCCACAGCGAAGGGACAAAGGGACAGCGGGACAAGGGGACATCGCTGTCATTCCAAAGGCGAATTCCCGGCGAAAATTCCCGGGATTTATCCCCTCATTCCCTCACAAATTCCTCCGTGAGGGAGTCCCGGCCGCGCCCCCAGCGCAGCGTCCCCTCCCCCTCCCGCGCCCGCCCCCGGCTGGGCGGGCTCTGAGGGCCGCGCTCCTCCGCGCGGCTATTTATAACCTCGGCGTCTCGCGGAGTCTCGCGAGATTTGCTGTCGCGCCATAATGAGGGTGGGCGGGGCTTGTGTTGTTGCGTCATCAGCGCGCGACGAATAGAGGATTTTTTTTTTTTTATGTTTTGGGGGTGAAAAAATACCAAAAAAACCCCAAAAATACCCCAGAATTACCCCAAAATTCCATCATTTGTCACCTCTCCCTTCATGTGTGGCCCGAAAAGCCTCGCGGGCCTGGGGGGGAGTCCTGGGGGGTCCCAAACGAGGCCTGGGAGCTCTGGGGAGGTTTTGAGGAGCTCTCCCCAAATTTATGGTGTTTGGGGATGTTTGTCCTCAACTTTCGCTGGATTTGGGGTTCCCGTTCCCTGGATTTTGGTCTCCTTTCCGTGGATTTGGGGTCCCCAATTCCCTGAATTTAGGGTCCTGTTTTCCCTGGATTTTGAGTCCTCTTTTCCCTGATTTTGGGATCTCTCATTCCCTGATTTTGGGGTCCCATTTTCCCTGGATTTGGGACCCGAATTCCCTGATTTTGGGATCTCTCATTCCCTGATTTTGAGATCCTTCATTCCCTGATTTTGGGGTCTCATTTTCCCTGGATTTGGGACCCGAATTCCCTGATTTTGGGGTCCACATTCCCTGAATTTAGGGTCCTGCTTTCCCTGGATTTTGACTCTTCTTTTCCCTGGATTTGGGGTCCCCAATTCCCTGATTTTGGGGTCCCATTTTCTCTGGATTTGGGACCCCAATTCCCTGAATTTAGTGTCCTGTTTTCCCTGGATTTTGAGTCCTCTTTTCCCTGGATTTGGGATCTCTCATTCCTTGATTTTGGGATCCTCATTCCCTGAATTTGGGATCTCCATTCCCTGATTTTGGGGTCCCATTTTCCCTGGATTTGGGACTCGAAATCCCTGAACTTCGGGTCCTATTTTCCCTGGATTTTGAGTCCTCTTTTCCCTGAATTTGGGATCCCCAATTCCCTGAATTTGGGATCTCTCATTCCCTGATTTTGGGGTCCCATTTTCCCTGGATTTTAAGTCCTCTTTTCCCTGATTTTGGGATCTCTCATTCTCTGAATTTGGGGTCCTGTTTTCCCTGGATTTTGACTCCTCTTTTCCCTGGATTTGGGATCCCTCATTCCCTGATTTTGGGGTCTCATTCCCCAATTTTGGGCTCTCCATTTCCCTGGGTTTGGGATCATTGCCCTGGGCAGGGAATCCCTGAGGGAACAGGGCTGGGATCTGAGCCCTGGGAGCAGCCAGAGGGATCCCAATGGATCCCAATGGATCCCAATGGATCCCAATGGATCCCAATGGAACGAGGCCCTTGGGTGGATCCCAGATGGATGCTCTGGAATGAGGGCTCTGGGTGGATCCCTGTGGATCCCAGATTGATCCCTCTGGAGTGAGGTCCTTGGGTCCTTTGGATCAATCCCTCTGGATCCCCCTGGATCCCTCAGGATCTCTCTGGATCCCTCTGGAACGAGGCCCTTGGGTGGATCCCTGCAGATCCCAGGTGGATCAATGTGGAATGGGGGCTCTGGATGGATCCTCACTGATCCCTCTGGAGTGAGGCCTTTGGATCAATCCCTCTGGATCCCAATGGATCCCCCTGGATCCCCCTGGATCCTCCTGGAATGAGGGCTCTGGGTGGATCCCTCTGGGTCCCAGATGGATCCCTCTGGAATGATGCCTTGGGATCAATCCCTCTGGATCCCAATGGATCCCCCTGGATCTCTCTGGATCCCTCTGGAACGAGGCCTTTGAATCCATCCCCGTTGGATCTCTCTGGAATGAGGGCTCTGGATGGATCCCTGTGGATCCCAGATGAATCCCTCTGGAATGAGAGCTCTGGGTGGATCCCCCTGGATCCCTTTGGGTCCCCCTGGATCTCTCTGGATCCCTCTGGAACGAGGCCTTTGGATCCATCCCCCCTGGATCCCTCTGGAATGAGGGCTCTGGGTGGATCCTCACGGATCCCAGATGGATCAATGTGGATCCCCCAGGATCTCTCTGGATCTCTCTGGAGTGAGGCCATTGGATGGATCCCTGTGGATCCCAGATGGTTCCCTCCGGAATGAGAGCTCTGGGTGGATCCCTCTGGATCTCTCTGGATCTCTCTGGATCCCTCTGGAGTGAGGCCCTTGGGAGGATCCCTGCGGATCCCAGATGGATCAATGTGGAATGAGGGCTCTGGATGGATCCTTCTGGATCCCTCTGGAATAACACCTTGGGATCAATCCCTCTGGATCCCAATGGATCCCCTTGGATCCCCCTGGATCCACCTGGAATGAGGGCTCTGGATGGATCCCTGTGGATCCCAGATGGATCCCTCTGGAATGAGGGCTCTGGATCAACCCCCTTGGATCCCTCTCGATCCCTCTGGATCCCTCTGGATCTCTCTGGAGTGAGGTCCTTGGATGGATCCCTGTGGATCCCAGATGGATCCCTCTGGAATGAGCCCTTGGCAGTGAACTCTTCACTGGATCCTCCATTTTTCACCAGGTATTTTATTTTCCAGGCTTTTTTTTCCCCAGACTTTTTTTTCCAGACGTTTTATTTTCCAGTCTTTTTTTTTTCCCAGGCGTTTTTCCTCCCAGGCGTTTTTTTCCAGGCGTTTTTTTTTCCCCAGGATTTTTTTATTATTATTTTCCAGGCGTTTTTTCTTTCCCAGGCTTTTTTTTTTCCCCAGGCGTTTTTTTCCCAGGAGTTTTATTTTCCAGGTTTTTTTTTTCTT